>CAUYPK010155710.1:0-20497 GCA_963574355.1 Loris lydekkerianus
GAAACTTAGTAAATGTAGAATATAAATGTCTTATCACAATAACTAAGAAAATGTCAGGAAGGCTATGTTAACCAGTGTGATGAAAATGTGTCAAACGGTCTATAAAACCAGTGTATGGTGCCCCATGATCGCATTAATGTATACAGCTGTATTTTAATAATAAAAAAAACATTAAAAAAAAAAAAAAAGAAAGAAAGTGTGTGGGAGGGGACTAGACAAGAGGCCCAAATCATAACAACAAAAAAAGTGACTAGAAGAAAGGTGACATTAAGGTGAAGGCAGACTCAGGTACCACGCATCCACCTAGAATATGTTCCAGAAGATGTGGGAAAGGCCATCCACCTAGAATATGTTCCACAAGACGTGGGAAAGGCCATCCACCTAGAATATGTTCCACAAGACGTGGGAAAGGCCATCCACCTAGAATATGTTCCAGAAGATGTGGGAAACCCCCCCCACCCCCGGCAACAAATTATGCAATTCTTTTATTTAAAAAATTTGCCTAAAATACTACCTCCTATATAAACATAATGTTACATGGCTTATCTGAATTAATACAGTGGTAGTTATATTTGTGTTCAACATATACTGCTATACTTTTGGACAATTTATGGTTCCAATCATAACCTCAGGTAAACAGAAACATTAAGTTTATGTGCCAAACTTAAAAACCTATATGTAAGAAGTGAAATCAAACACTAAAGTTTAAGTGGAGTCAGACAGCTCTCTCATCACTAATAAAAGCGTATTCAAACTATTAATACTAGGGAGATAATTAGTGTATTGATCCAGGTCTATATTATATTCGTACATAGATAAATTAATCTATGCCACAAATTAGTAAGCACTAAATTGTAGTATTTTCTTTCAAAGTCATTGAACAAACAGGAGCAATCAAAATATTGGCTTAATGTATTCTGATGAGATATTTTCAATAAGATATGAAATATATTACAAAGATTTTGAAGGTGCCCATGAGTGTTTAGTGATCACTTGATGTTTATTAAAGAGTCACCGACTATTCTAGCTACAAAGGACTTTGAGATTATCTACTCTAAGCACGTCACATAGAAGGGAGGGGATTAAGGCTAAATTGCTTGTCCAAAGTAGTTTCCTGAACACCCACCTCAGCTACATTTCCTACCCTCACACAGGCTGAGATGTGGCCATGAATGAAGTCTAGCTTACAAACAATAGGCATTCCTTCTAGGCACAGCCCAAAAAGTCCTCAAACGAGCAAACCTCGAAGTTCTTCTTCCTCTTCTGGCTTAAAACATGGACACAGAAACATGGGAAGCCCTGCGGTAAAGATGAAAGGAGCCTGGGTCCTTGAATCAACAATCGAGGAAACTTGCCTGCCAATCAATCACTAACTCCCATTGGGACTTAATTTGGGCTTGTGTTAAGCCACTGAGATTTGGGGACTTTACGTGTTTTAACAGCTAAAGTTTTCCTAACTAATATATGTACCTACCAGAATTTTTTTCAAGCAAGAATGAATTTGGAGAATTTTCTTTAAATCTTCAAAATGAGAATAGCTCTACTGCTTACTTACCATAGTAAGTGGTACTGGCTATACAACCAACAGCAAGTTACTTAACACTCTCTGAACCCAGTTTTTCTCTTCTATGAAATGGAGATGATAAGAGTATCCACCTCAGAGTTTTGAATTTTAAATGAGATCACTTTCCCAGATGAACACAGTGTCTGGTGCATAGGAAATGCTCCGTAAACATGAACTGCCATCACTGTCATATCTGTGTAAGTGTTATTTTAAACATAACTTTGAAACTGAAAAACAAGCACTTTGTCCACACTTTTCACTCTCTGACCTTTAACTGGGCTAAGGCGATGGCACGAGTCCTCCTTGGTGGTCTGTTCTTCCTCCACGATGTTGGACATTGGCACGTTGAGGCTGACAGTGTCTTCATCAGAGGGCTAAAACGAGACAGTCCACCATTTCATTCACAGACAATTTCACTTACACAAGAGCAAAACAGCAAAACTGACCCATGGAGTTTGAAGTCAGGACACTTCTGCTCTGGGGGTGCAGGTGAAGCTTTCTGGGGTGGCAGTAAAATTCTGTTTTTTGAACTGGAGCTAGTGATATGGGTGTGTTCACTTTATGAAAATTCATGGAGCTAACACTTCTGCACTTCTCTGTACATATGTTTTCTTCTAACCCAAGAGCCATAGTTGGGGCATTAAAAGGACTGTGTAATGGGCAGTGCCTGTGGCTCAAAGGAGTAGGGTGCTGACCCCACATACCAGAGGTGGCAGGTTCAGACCCGGCCCTGGCCAAAAACTGCAAAAAAAAAAAAAAAAAAAAGGACTGCGTAATACCTGACATAACAAGAGAATAATGATGAATATTCTACCACCTTAGCACTAAGTCAAGGCAATTGTTAAATGGTAACAGTATTCTGAGATCTGACAACAAAGCTGTTTACCGAGACTACATTAAAGTATCACGTGGCTAGACACAAAAAGCAGAGAGTCGGTCTCTGTGACAACGCCTCACTTACTCACAGTGCATCTCATGTGTGACATTAAGCTTCTGCTTATTCTCTGCTTTGGGCTGAGGAAGCTGCATCAAATATATGACAGTGCTAAACAACCAGCGGTTAAAAGGAATGTGTTCTGTGCAATTTTTAGAATAAAGCTTCAGTTTAACAATTGAACATAGTTCTCTCTGTGGGGTCTCTTCCACCCTAAAAGATGAAGTTTTTCAGAAGATCTACAATTCTGCCACAAATGACATATGGGCCCCTCATTAATTTTCCCTATGTCTCTATTTTCCTGTTTGCTATTTAATGAACAGCTTTCCAACTCTCAAGGATTAGGAAACTCCACAGAACACATACCAGGTGGTTGTGGCTTGCTCCTGAGTTCTCCAGGCTATGACTTGGCAGAGTTTGTCCTGGTTTACTTTTAGACACACACAGAAATTGTTTAGAAAGTGACGGAAAACAAGCATGCATTTCATTCACTCATTTCATTCATTCACAGAACCTCACACTTTCTTGTTTGTTTATCTTGAGAGAAACGCACTCTCAATTTCTTAGTGGCAAATGCTAAATCAGTCAGACAAAGGCAACAGCCAAAGAAAGAGAAAGGGGTGTGCTCCCTGAACCCCACCTCTTTGCCAAAGTCAAAACAGAAAGCTACCTAAGGTAATTCACAACCTTTATTCTTCCAAAAAAGCAAATCTCTTGGAGGTGTCTTAGGGAACGAGCTTTTAACATGAGATGGGAAAAGGTCAACAGGAAGATGCCTGAGTTTGATTCTGTTGAATCTAATCTGTTCTATTCTTCCTGCTTCCGTCCATCTCTCGTCTGAAACATTTAGCAAAATTCCAAGATATGCATCTAATTAAAAGGGAGAGGATAAATCCTTGGGCTCCTTTTAGAATGGTATTAGCATCCTGCTTATACGAAGTGAGAACAAAAGGATAATGAAGCTCTTTGTATAATGTTTTATTAATGAACTCAATTAGACTTAGGAGAGAGAGAAAGGATAAAGCAGAGTCTGTTTTAATTTAATAGAAAATATGCTTAGTGTGAGTAATTTCTGAAACAATGGTCCATTTGAGGAGCTTTAATAAAGCTGCAGAAGATGAATTAAAATACAACTTATAAAGAAATGTGTTTGGTAGCCCCTCCCCCCCCCCCCAGACTCCCACTGAACCACAGTAAACTATTCATGTGGCTTCTCAGGCGTCAGTTTTTTGATGGACAGTGGCCTTTTTCTGCCCACTCACTTGCCTTCCTTTCAAAATGTTCTATATTTGAAAGATTTTAAGGAATCCTATTATTTTGACTGTTTTTTGATTACACTGCTTTATAAAGTATTTTTTATAAAACAAATTCAAATTAGCTACCTAATAATCCCCAAAGACCAGAAGAGAACTGTGAAAAGGCTTTTCCCTGGAGTCACACATGATAAAAGTATGAATTCCTTAGATTGGGGTAATTGGCCTATTAACAACTTCAACTTAATGTTCCAAAACTCAGTAACTACAAAAACTTAGTAATTTCCCTCAAAAAGGGAAGAATACCTGATACCTCCCTTACCACAGCTTTTCAGTTTTCTCGGTCAAGAAGCTCCACTTCATGGAATATTTGGGTAAAATTTGGGGGAAACTAACAGACTTGTATGTGAGATAATCAATGTGTTAACAAAGAGTTATTTATAACCACTATAGTAAGCTCTAAGTGCACGATCCCTCTTTACAAACAACCAACTTTTATCCAGTTATCTGAACAGAACACAAGGTAAGACTTTCAGGAACACAAATATTATTATAAAGCCTATAGGAACTGATAAATGCACTTCTTATGTACACAGTGCTAAAATGTAAAGTACACTTGATTTCTTAGCATTTATGCACACAAATTAATAACTTTTTCCTAAATTTCCCTCTCACTTAAAACCTAACATATTCATAAAAGTACTTCAGGGGCAACTGAACATTAATTAGTCATTTCATAATATTTATAAAGCCTTCAGGAATATTCTAGATAATGTATGGGAGTAGGACAGGAAGAAGATAGTCACTCTTAAGGTATTTACAAAATATTAAAGATGCAGAGTAAGTTAACAAAAGCTAATATTTACATAATACTTAGAAGATTTCAAACAGCTTTCACAAACATGATCACATACTCTCATGCAGATGCCTCAATGGCATTTACTAGAATAGAATTCAATGAACAGAGAGATATATTTGGAAGCACAATAGAAAAGAAATCTGATCACTAGCTTTACCTCAGTGGCAGATAATCTTTTTTCTCCATTATCACTTCCAACTCCGGAATCAGAATCCTTCTTGCTGGGATAGATGTCATCAATATTGAATAAATTTAGAAAAAAGTAAAATCACAAAGTTCACACCAAGATATAACAGTTTACTTCCTAATAATGACTTTGCTCTACAAAGTTTTATTACTATTACAAGGCAACAAATCAGTTCAGTACAACTAATGAAAATCAGACACTTGTAGTGTCTAAATATGGTACATGATAAATTCTTTATGTTCCAGGTTTTGTGAAGTTACACTCTTAATCAAGTGGCCTGCTCATAGATGTCAATTGTTTCTTTAAAACTGTTACAAGTTTCTCTTTTTTTATGATTCCAGTGTATAAAAAAGCAATAAGCCACATAATTGCCTTTACCTCTTATATTATGAAATGCTACTTTCAGTAATTCCGTAAAGTTTTAACCAGTGATTAAGTACATTTGACAGGATCTTTTCAAAGATAAAATAATAGATACATAAATTAAGCATTATATAAAAGTAATATTAGGGGAGTCTGAAATTTTAAGTTGCCTTGTTCAGCAAAAAGGAAGGAAAAGATTTTTCCAGTAAAGAATTCTCCAAAAGGACTTTCTACAAGTGTGTTGGGTGTGGGGTTTTGTTTTCTGGAAGCTCCAGGCTTAATTTACGCCACCAAAGCCTAAGGACTTGTGAAAGGGCTCTAACATTTCCATCAGAAACAGGAAGTGGCAAAAAACTGCACACACATTTTTAAAAGACAATTAAAAAAAAAAAAAGCCTACAGTTTTTCTTAACAATGTTCTAGAGATATATTCAAAATTAGTAATTGTTTAAAGGACACATCTGAGTTTCATATAGTTCTACGTTAAAAAAAAACATATTTACCTTATAGATCTTATTTATGAGTATACACATATGTACACAGAAAGGATTGATTATTGATTAGGAGATGGCAGGTGAGATTAGAGATGTCAAAAATGTTCTCAACAGCATTAATTTTCTCTTTCTTATTTCAATAGTTTCTCAAACTCCAAGTTACAAATTTAAGCTGGGGTTGACTAAAGCAAATACATTTTGAAGCTAGTTACCTGAACGGCCGTGGCCTAGCAAATTCTAAATAGGGGCGTTGAGCAAAGGCACTGACTCACCTGTCTTCTACCTGCTGATGTAAATGTGGCCTCTCCATGGTGTGGAGATAAAGGGAGTCAGCTGCCTTAATCTGGCATGCTTGTATACTCAGATACTTAAATATGTGCACTTTGCCCTTAGTGCAAATCTGTGAAGAAATTAATAATACATATTTTATTTTCAATGACAAAACAAAATGTAAACATGAGATCCTGACTCCGTGTAGTTCAACTTTCATAATTTCTTTTTTCTTTTTCTTTTCTTTTCTTTTTTTTTTTTTGCAGTTTTTGGCCGGGGCTGGGTTTGAACCCGTCACCTCCGGCATATGAGGCCGGCATCCTACTCCGAACCACACTAAATTTGATCTCTCCAAAACACATAAGAGAAATCATTTCATCCAAATTCTACTTTTTCTTCCTTCCTTTCTTTTTTTTTTTATTTTGAGACAGAGTCTCATTTTGTCACCCTTGGTAGAGTACCATAGCATCATAGCTCACAGCAACCTCAATCTCTTGGGTTCAAGTGATACTCTTGTCTTAGCCTTCCCGAGTTAAGTGGGATTACAAGCACCTGCCACACACCCAGCTATTTTTAGAGATGGGGTCTCACTCTTCCTCAGGCTGGTCTCAAATGCCTAAGCTCAGGCCATCCACCCACCCCAGAGTGCTAGGATTACAGGTGTGAGCCACTGCAGCTGGCCCCAAATTCTACTTTAAATAGAAAATCATACTCAAGGAATTTCCAGTTTTTCTTGAATTAAACTATAACATTCTAATAGAAATGTATGCAAGTATACTAAACATAGTATAAAAAGTATAAAAGTCAGATAACTGACTCTACAACATTCCAATTCAAAAAAAAATGGCAATAGCACAATTATTTTCAAACCCGTAAGAAAGTAATTGAGAGCTTAAAAATAATTGGAGATTTAAGAAGTTATTAAATTATTTTTAAAAAGAAAATAAATCTGAAATTAAAATAAAGAAAAGAAACTTTAAAACACCTAGTCATCTGAAAGCTTATGTACTTAATTTTGTTCTCATAGAGTTTAAGCATTTGATCTTTAGCCTTATCATTAAATAATCAATAATTATATTTTAAGATGTTTAAACTCCATTTTCCAGCTAACATTCCAACAAGGAAGGTATTACTCTTTTTGTAAGCCATGTACCCGATAAGAAAGTTTCCAGAAAAATAAGAAATAAGGCTGGGCACAATGGCCCATGCCTATAAACCCTATACTTTGGGAGGTTAAGACAGGAAAATTGCTTGAGACCAGGAGTTTGAGACCAATCTTGGCAATGTAGTGAGACTGCCATCTCTAAAAAAGTCCCCCCCACAAAAAAGAAAGGAAGGAAGGCAGGAAGGAAGGGAGGGAGAGAGGGAGGGAGGGAGGGAGGGGGAGAGAGAGAGAGAGAGAGAGAGAGAGAGAGAGAGATAGTTAGCCAGGCATGGTAGCATATGCCTATAGTCCCATCTGCTCTGGGGAGGCCGAGGCAGAAGATCATCTGAGCCCAGGAGCCCAAGACCAGCCTGGGCAACATACCAAGACCCCATCTCTACAAAAAATAAAAAAAATTAAACTGGGCGCGATGGGACAGGTCTGTAGTCCCAGCTGCACAAGGAGGTGGAGGTGGGAGAAATCACTTTAGCCCAAGAGTTTGAGGCTGCAGAGAGCTAGGATTGTGCCACTACACTCCAGCCTGGACAATAGAACAAGACCCTGTCTCTACAAAACAAAGAAAAAGGAGAGAGAAAGAAATAATTAGACACATAATCTGGGGTTGACACAATCAGAATAGTGGCCAAATGCTGATTTGATTTGGCAGAAGACAATATACTACAGTCAGATTCACCAGAGGCTGCATCTTCTGAAAGACTGTGACTGCTTATGATCGTGTCTAATACCATCTTAATTCATCAGAGAATCCAAAAACTGGCCCCATGGAGAGCCAGGTGGGTGCTATTGACAGCACATCCCCGCTGGAGCTCCAGTGGCACAATCGGCTCGGGCGTGGTACTTACACGACAGCACGTCCCGTCCCCAGGACAGTAGCTTTGCTGCCAGGTCCCTCACCTGTGCCGGAGGAGACTGCAGGGGGTTGTTCTCCAGCAGGAGCACTTGCAGCTGCTTCATCTCCCGAAAACAAATCGGAATCACCAGCACTTTGTTGCAGGAAAAGTCAAACTTTACCAAGGGAAGATCTACCAATTCTAAAATGAAAGAAAAAAACAAAGAAAAAATAAAAACAAAACCTTAGACAGCAACAAGATTAAAATACCTAAATGCACAAATTAGTTTTCTGCTTATCAGGAAAAGTATCGCTGAGAACAATCAAAAGACGTTGCACATCAGGAGTGCCTGGTATGTGTATACATCTTACAAAAGGGGGCGTATCTTTCACGGGAGCCCCCCGATTTTAAACTGTTGTTAGTTTTGATAAGAGTTGGAAATACTTGACGTTTATAATATCTGCTGTATAAAAAGCCTTTTTTTCCAGCAAAAGAATCACATAAGCCACCATCACATGGGACATGTTTCTGTTTTAATTTCCAACTGTTTCCCAGTAGCACTTGCTAGCACATGAATGGTATGCTAATTACAGAATATTCTTATCTATTCAATGTATTTGAACTGGGATTATCCTAGAACTAGTTACTATAAATATGTCCATCATTTTTTCAACTGCCCTTAAAATAAATGTTATCTAACTCAGAATTTTCCGATAGACCCTGTCATTCTGGTTTGATAAGGCTTTATTCTATTGCTTTACAAACTCTTTTGTAGCTCCACTAACAAGACAGAACATTATATTTAGCTTAAAATCCCCACCCAGTGGCACAGTAAACACTCAGTAATTTCAAGCATTCAAACCAACATTGGCAGCTGCTAGACATAAAGCCAAATATATTCCATACAGCAGAGAAAGCGTGAGCCACGCTGGAAATCCAGGGTGAGGGTGGCAAGCCACTGAGATGTCTGCGCAAGGCTATGGAGGGGTCATTTCAGAATGAGGCCTCTGAATTCTTGTTGTGGGCCTGTTAAGAGGTGAATTACGGTGTTTTGGAATACTCAAGGAATTCCAAAGGGACGAAGGGCAAGAATTAGATAAAGAAGAGGAAACGAAGGCAGGGGTCTGGAGTGAGAATTACCCACTATTTCTCTTCTTCCTCTATACTGCCCGGGAGTTTTCACTTTACTCAGTAACAGAACTTCAAATTACACCAAGGAAGATTCTCCTAGTAACCAGCATCTCTTCTCAGAATCAAGGCACTCCAGGGTTGCCAGGGACTTTCCTTCTTTCATTCCTTAGGGATTACTTTGCCCTAAAGAAAGAAGTAATGGGATGCAATTCTTTCCAGAAAGGAGTCAGAAGAGCCTATAACTCTGCAGGTCCCAAGGTCAGATTCATGATAAGTGGGCTGTGTAAGAGAAACTCAGGAAGCGATTTTTTTTTTTTTTTTTTTTGAGACAAAGTCTCACTTTGCTGCCCTCTGTAGAGTAATGTAGCATCACAGCTCACAGCAACCTCCAACTCTTGGGCTCAGAGATTCTCTTGCCTCAGCCTCCCAAGTAGCTGGGACAGGCACCTGCCGCAACACCTGGCTATTTTTACAGATGAGGTCTGTCTCTGGCTCAGGCTGGTCTCAAACCTGCGAGCTCAGGCAATCCACCGACCTCAGCCTCCCAGAGTACTAAGATTACAGGTATGAGCCACCACGCCCAGCTTAGTTAGTGTATTTTTAAAAGAATACAGACAGATGCCTGGATCTGAAGCCAAGACAAAATTTTTTTTTTTGGGGGGGGGAGATGGGGGGGGTTGGGGATTCATTGAGGGTATAAGAAACCAGGTTACACTGATGGCGTTTGTTAGGTATAGCCCCTCTGATAGGAAGACGAATTTTTATTTTTATTTTATTTTTATTTTTTTTTTCATTTTCAGGTCTCATGTTTATTAAGTTTCACTATCAAATAATATCTAAATAAACAGAAAGAAAAAACAAGTCACCCTGTTGTTAGCTGGTTCCAGATCCCATTACTCTCAGAAACTGCTTCTCAAAGTTTTAATGTGAATCCCCTGGACGTCCTCCCAAAGGCTCTGGGCTGGGGTCTGTGATTCTGCGTTTCTGACAAGCTCTTGGGTGATGCCCAGGCTACTAGTCCATCGACCTCGCTTTCTGTGGTAGGATCTAAAGGGTTTTAGGAATATCAGTGTAGTTGATCTAAAGGCTCTTCTATCACATATGATATAAATGGAGAAAAGAGAATTTTCTCATGATTTTCATCCCTCCCCCAGCCCCACAGTATTGTTTTTTTAATGTTTCTAAGATTTGCTCATTGTTTTCCTGCTGACTTGTTCTCTGAAGTTCCCCTCCACCTCGTAAGATGCTACTTATCCTTTAAGGTTCCTCTTCAAAACTACATCTTTTTTTTAAATTAAATCATAGCTGTGTACATTAACGTGATCAAAATCACCCTGAGTTGTTGACTGCTCAAACCCAGCTTGCTCTCCTCCTGGCAGGATGAGCAATTTGCCTTGGGCCACTCTAGTCCCAGAGGATAGTGGATCATGAAAGTGAAAGGATAGAAAAAGTGAGATCCCCTCTCCCTCACAGTTTGTTTGTTTCTTTCTTTTTTTAATTCTATAAAACACTTTATTTATTTTTTTTTTTTATCAAATCATAGCTGCGCACATTGATATGATCATGGGGCATCATACACTAGCTTCACAGACCATTTGACACATTTTCATCACAATAGTTAACATAGCCTTCCTGGCATTTTCCCAGTTATCATGCCAAGACATTTACATTCCACATTTACTAAGTTTCACATATACCCTTGTAAGATGCCCCACAGGTGTAATTCCACCAGTACCCCTCCCTCCACCCACCTCCCCCCTCTCCCTTTCCCCCTTCCCCATATTCTTAGGTTATAACTGGGTTATAGCTTTCATGTGAAAGCCCTAAATTAGTTTCATAGTAGGGCTGAGTACATTGGGTACTTTTTCTTCCATTCTTTTTTTTTTTTTTTTAATTATAGATAAAAATATGCACCATAGATGTGGCCCAACCCATCACCTTCCCTCCACCCTTTTTCTTCCATTCTTGAGATACTTTACTAAGAAGAATATGTTCCAGCTCCATCCATGTAAACATGAAAGAGGTAAAGTCTCCATCTTTCTTTAAGGCTGCATAATATTCCATGGTGTATATATACCATAATTTATTAATCCATTCGTGGATCGATGGACACTTGGGCTTTTTCCATGACTTAGGAATTTTTTTTTTCTTGAGACAGAGTCTCACTTTGTCATCCCCAATAGAGTGCCCTGGCATCATAGTGCACAGCAATCTCAAACTCTCGGGCTCAAGTGATTCTCTTGCCTTAGCCTCTCAAGTAACTGGAACTATAGGTGCCCACCACAATGCCCAGCTATTTCTCAAGACTGGGTCTTGTTCTGGCTCAGGCTGTTCTCGAACCTGTGAGCTCGGGCAATCCACTCACCTTGGCCTCCGAAGTGCTAGGATTACAGGCATGAGCCACTGTACCCAGCCTTTAGAGAGGAATTTCATGAGATGTAGTAAACTAGAAAATACACAAATTCTGAAACTCAGCAGTTCTAATTTTATTTATTTATTTTTATTTTTTTGAGACAGAGTCTCAAGTTTTTCTATTTTTAGGAGAGATGGTCTCTTACTCTTACTCAGGCTTGTCTCAAACTCCTGAGCTCAAGGGATCCTACCACCTCAGCCTCCCAGAGTGCTAAGATTACAGGCTTGATTACCTTGCCTGGCCAACAGTTCCAATTTTAAATATAAACTCTACAGAAACCCCTGTGAGAGTCCTATTTGCTTTTAATCCTTCTCTTTCTTTTCTTTAGTCTTTCTTTAGTCACTGATATGTATATCTGTAAACAATCTATTTTTTGTCTAATATTGAACTTTATATAAATGGAAACATAGCATACTCTCCTGTAACTTTTATGTTTTTTGAGTGTCATCCATACTAATGTATGGATATTCCTTTCTATGAAAACTACATTTTCCATTCTGTTCTTATTGGATATTTAAGATGTTTCCAGTTTGGGGGTATTAGAAATGGCTATTACATCAAAAACAAACCAACAAAAACACAAATGCCTATTACTCCCATGAATAACCTTATATTGTCTTTTAGTCCTGGTACCAGCATATAAAAGCTTCTCTAGGCTCTAGAGTCTAAGGAATAGACTTAGGTAAGTGTCAAATAACTGAAAACAACCTAAATACCCATCAACAGGGTAATGGATGAATTAAAAGTAACATTTATTGGCCAGAAATGATAGCTAATGCCTGTAATCCTACCATTTTGAGAGGCAGAGGTGCAAGGATTGCTTGAGGCCAGGAGTTCAAGACCAGCCTGAGCAATATATTGAGACCCTATCTCTACTAACTATAAAAATAATCAGCCGAGTGTGGTGGCATATGCCTGTAGAACCAGCTATTTGGGAGGCTGAGGCAGGAGGACCACTTGAGCCCAGCAGTTTGGGGTTGCAGTGAGCTATGATGATACCACTGCACTCTAGTAGCCCAGGCTACTGAGCAAGACCCTGTTCTCCTTCAAAAAAAAAAAAAAAAAAAAAAAAGTGGCAGGGCTAGGTACAGTGGCTCAAGCCTATAATCCTAGCACTCTGGGAGGTAGAGGAGGGGCGATTCCTTGAGCTCACAGAATAGAGACCAGCCTGAGCAAGAGTGAGACTCCATTTTTAAAAATAGCTGGGCATTGTGGTGGTGCCTGTAGTCCCATCTACTTGGGAGGCTGAGGCAGGAGGATTGCTTGAGCCCGAAAGTGTGAGGTTGCTGTGAGCTATGACACCAGGGCACTCTACAAGGGGTGACAAAGTGAGACTCTATCTCAAAAAAAAAAGAAAAAGAAAAAGAAAAAAGGTGGCATATTTCTAGGATGGAATATTATATAACTGTCAAAAGGAATGAAGCTGACGTTTCAGAATCATCCTGGATGGATCTCAAAAACTTTCCATGGAGTGAACAGCAAAAGAAAAACATAAACTATAAATCATACTATACAGGTTAAAAAAAAACACACATAACACAATACTAAGTATGTATGTAAAATTATTTTTTTTGAAACAGAGTCTACTTTGTTGCTCCCAGTAGAATGCTGTGGTGTCATAGCTCACAGCAACTTCTAACTCTTGGGCTCAAGCGATTCCTGAGTAGTTGGGACTACAGGTGCCCACCACAATGCCCAGCTATTTTTAGAGATGGTTGGTCTCAAACTTGTGAGCTCAAGTGACCCATCTGCTTGGCCTCTGTAAAATTATTTTTTAAAAGTACTTGATTATACTCATAAAACTCATGATAATGGTTGTCTCCAGAGATGAAAGGAGACATTGGCAGGCGACTGTACTCCCAGCTATTGGGGAGGCTGAGGCAAGAGAATAGCTTGAGCCCAGGAATTTGAGGTTGCTGTGAGCGTGACGCCATGGCACTCTACCAAGGGTGACAAAGTGAGACTCTGTCTCAAAAAATTAATCAATCAATTAATTAATTAATTAAAAATAAATGGGGGAACTAAAATTATTATAATATGTAAAATGTTAATTCTAGGTAGTAGAATATATTTGTCATATTGTTCTTTGTAAATTTTTTGTATCATTTGTTTGTTTTCTGAGACAGTCCAACTCTGTTGCCCTGAGGTTGAGTGCCATGGCATCATAACTCATAGCAACCTCACACTCTTGGGTTCTAGCAATCCTCATACCTCAGCTTCCAGGTAGCTGGGACTACAGACAGCTGCCACAAGACCTGGCTATTTAGTAGAGACGGGTCTCACTCTGGCTCAGGCTGATCTTAAACTCTTCAACTGAAGCAATCTGCCTGTCCTGGCCTCCCAGAGAGCTAGGATTACAGGCTTGAGCCAACAAGCCGGACCATATACAGCCAGTTTTTACATAGAAAAACGGAGGAAAAGTCAGAGTAATATTTTTAGGTTTTATGTCTGGCTTTGGGGAAAAGGGTTCCAGTTTCTCTGACCTTCCTTGGGGAAGAGGGATTCTAGTTTCCATGTCCAGTTTCTGGGATAAAGGGACTGGGAGATGGGAGGGCAAGAATAGGTCAGAAAAAAACTTTCCCTTCTAAGGCTTTCATTTGGTGATACTGTTTTCTGAGTCCCAACGTTACACTTAGCTGGTATTTATTATTCTTCCATTTAGAAAATCAGTATCTTTGATGCATATACTTTTCCATAAACTTAACATTTAGCCAGCATTTGCCTGGCTAAAATGTTGATCTCACTAATGAATGGACTTAAAGACAGAAGCTTCCCGTTATTACAGGTGAGTAAAAACTGGACGATTGGTTGGCAGAATGTTACAAATTTCTTCTTTCCTTCATTCCTCAAACTTTTATGGAACACCTCCTCCCTCAGTCACGAGTAAGGAAGTACCTGAAAAGACACAGAAGTGAAACACCTCAGAGGGCTACCTCCAAATCTGAATTCCTAGAGATAGGCTGAATGATCCAGTCCTGGGCTTCTATGAATTCTTCGTTTTTGACTGGACCTTAATTTTAGGCTTAGGACGGTGTGTCTGTGCGAATGAACGACTGGAAACCCGGAAATGAAAACTAGTTTTTACAGAATTTCAATAAATTACGTTTCTCAAAATTACCCATCATATCCATTTGTGGATGTTGGATGCAAAGATAAATCTTTGCTGAAAGGGCATTCAGGGGTCGGGGAGGAGAGGGAATTCTGTGTGAGGGAGTATGGGAAAAATAAATAATGTTTCCTACTTTGGCTCGTTTGATGTACTTGTGACTCGGTGGTGTCGAGTCTCTGAATCGCACTCCCATCTGAAGAAGCAGAACCGGCGCGCGAGCCAGGGAGCCATTGAATGGCCCGGAACCTCTTACGCTGGGTTCGGGCGGCAGCACACACCGGGAAGCGTTTGCGTGCTGCACTGCCCTGCGGCCTGTCCTTCAGCCCCGCGCTCGGAGGGGAAAGCTCGCGACTTAGGCCCAGGCGGTACTCGTGGTCGTTTTCTTTGTAGTTGGCGGTCTGAGGCCCGGCCTCAACTGGAAACGGCATCACTATGATGAGCGGACGGCCAGGCCGAGTGCCCTTACAGTTCCTGCCAGATGAGGCCCGGAACCTGCCCCCGCCCAAATTGACCGACCCGCGGCTCCTGTACATCGGCTTCATGGGCTACTGCGCCGGCCTTGTGGATAACGCGCTCCGGCGGAGACCGGTGATGTCGGCAGGTGAGGGCTGCCCGGGTGGGATCGGGTCGCAGGGCTGCGGACTAACCCCGCCGTAGGCCCCCCTGAGGTGCTCAGGTTTTCTTTGCCTTTTCGCCCCGCGGGGTCCAACTTGCCTCCCCGGGCCTTGCGCTCCCTTTAGCTATGAAGAACCAGAAAGAACCAAAGCGCCGTGGCACTTCAAGAAACTGAGGTGTAGTGAAGCAGGGACTTAACCTGTGAACCTACAGGGAGCCTGGGAAGGATCTGGGACTGCTGCTGTCTTCAGTTAATGTTGCACCGTGTGGAAAAATAAGCCAAGGCTCCATCCCGTGCACTGATGCTCTACCTGCATGATATTCCGTATCTAGTCCTCAAAATGCTCTGGGAGCCCCAATGCAGTGGCTCGTGCCTGTAATCCTAGCTTCGAGAGTCTGAGGCCAGTGGATTGCTTGAGCTCAGGAGTTGGAGATCAGCCTGAGCAGGAGTGAGACCCTTTCTCTACTAAAAATAGGAAAAACTAGTTGGGCGTCATGGCACATGCCTTGTAGTCCCAGGTATTTGGGAGTCTGAGGCAAGAGGATCGTTGAACCTAAGAGTTTGAGGTTGCTGTGAGCTATGACGTCACTGCACTCTTGGCGACAGAGATTCTTGTCTCAAAACAAACAAACAAAACACTCTATAGGGAGAGGTATTATCCACAAATAAGGAACCAGCCTAAGAGTGGTTACAGCAGTTTGCCCAAGGTCATATGGCTAGAGGAGAGAAACTTTAGAAAAGGTATCTTTGAACTTAGCTTTGATTATCAAGTAGAACTGAAAGATAGCTTTCTAGGCCCATGGGGCTAGTTGGAGCAAATGGAGGCAAGGGCCTTTGAATGTGGGGTGTTAAGATGATTGAGTAAATCTACTGGCTTAGGGGGATACAGCTTTTATGGAAATTTAGGTACATCATGATAGTGTATTCTCTAGGCAGCCAGGAACCTTATAAGCTTTTGAGACCTGGGAGATGCAGCGTTCAGACCTATATTTTAAAAGGACAGCCTCGTCAGCAATATGAAAAATTGGTTGGAGCCAAGGAGCAGTTAGGAAGAAATGGTTGAGGCAGCCATGCAATGGTTCAGGCAACTAGGAATCATCTCCCTTGTGCCTCTTTACCCTTCTTCCAGCTGTATGTCATACATGGAGGTCAACTCCCAGTTTATTTCAATCCCAGCATTTTCAGGGCTCAAATTGTACTGAAGTCCCATCTCTCTTGGATGTGACCTCTCACTATAGAAAGGAGTGATATTTGTCTATTTCTATCTCTGGGAACATGAGGTTTTCTCCCTTTTCATCACCACTCCACGTTTGCCCAAGCCTATCACTTGGTGTAATGAAGAGCTTCCCTTTGAAACTAAACAGCCTTGCTCCACTGCTTCCCAGTTATGTCATTTGGAGTAAGCAACTTACAAGGTCAGGCTGATCAGAGCCAAATTTTCCTAATCTATAAAATGAAAATTTATTTATTTTTATTTATTTTTTGAGACAGAGTCTTACTTTGTCGCCCTCAGTAGAGTGCTATGGCATCATAGCTCACAGCAACCTCAAACTCTTAGGCTCAAGAAATTCTCTTGCCTTAGCCTCCCAAGTAGCTGGGACTACAGGCACCTGCCACAATGCCCAGCTATTTTTAGAGATGGGATCTCACTCTTGCTCAGGCTGGTCTCAAACTCCTGAGCTCAGGCAATCCACCTGTCTCAGCCTCCTAGAGTGTTAGGATTATAGGTGTGCGCCACTATGCCTGGCCACATAAAATGAAAATAACTAATTTTTGCGTATTTGTTATGAGATGTGAGATTCTATAGTTAAGATGGGTCAGCAAAGATGGAATCTGATCTTTGCATGTATGTAGTCCAGTAACATGTGGGAGAACATGCACACTTTGGTCTTCTATGTTGTAGGTAGCCTATTAGGGGAAGCAGTGGCTGTTTGGGGTGAGAGAGAATGCAAAAGAAGCTAAGCTTCTAGCCCAAGACCATGGGAATATTTTTCATTTTTACTGGTTTTCATGTTTTCCAAAATACTTTTACATACATATGTCTTGGTTTATGTACTACTGCTGTGAGAATAATAAGATAGGTATTATCTCTATTTTAGAGGTAGGAAATTGAATTGCCCAAGGCTATTCATTTATTAAATGTGTATTAAGTGCTATGTGCTTACATATAAAGATGAATCAGACATTAGCTTTGCAGAAATAAATTACTGAAGCAACTTACACGTTAATAGACATGAGTGTACCCTTTTAAGTCTGAGGCGACTTCTCAGAGGAAGTCATTTCAGAGTTGAGTCTTGAAGGATGAGGAGGTCACTAGTCACAGAAGTAACCAGTGGATAGTATTTAGTAGCAAGAAAGTTTATGTAAGAAATTAAAAGTAGTTTGTTATTTCTGGAGCATATCAGGGAGTGTCAAGGTAGAAGAGTTGCCTTTGAACGGCCTTATAGGTTAGAGTAAGGAGTTTGTACTCCTGTTGGACATAATAAAGGATAGAGGGACTGGCAAGATGGATTTACATTTTAGTAAAATTCTTCTAGTGATGGAGTGAAGGCTGAGATCAGAATAGAGTGACTCTGATTAAATGAAAGAGAGGCCAGTTAGTGCAAATGAGAGAAATTCCCCAAAGTGAGGAAAAGAAACAATTACAAGATAGAATTGACAGGACTCAGTGACTGGATATGGGAGAACAAGGTAGAAAAAAAGGATTACTGTGTTTATGGCTCAAATTCCCTAAATGGTCCTATTTTTCTGGGAGATAGGAGTAAAAGATATGAATAGGAAGGACATGAGTTCAGTTCAGGGTATCCAGGTAAACATGGCTGACAGTTGGGTAAATATGTTGTTGACATGAGTGTCTGGACTAGACATACTTACAGGTCATCAGCACATAGATAGTAGATAAAACTATAGGAATAAATGAGTTCTCCAAAAGGATATGTGTAATATATGAAAAGAAGAGGCCTAGGGATGGAATTCTGGGGCATAACTAGAAAATCAAACCTGCAGTAGGCCTTTTGCAAAAACCATTTCCATATATAAAGTTCACACCTTTGGATCTCCCTATCATACTTTCACTTTTGGTTTTGCCTAGATTATGTGATTTGGTTCTCCTGGTCTCATTATAATAGGTTTTGGGGTTTGTTTTTTTTTGAGACACAGTCTTATTCAGTTTCCCTCAGTAGAATGTCATGGTGTCATAGGTCACAGCAACCTCAAACTGTCAGGCTCAGGTGGTCCTCTTGCCTCAGCCTCCCCAGTAGCTGGGACTACAGGCGCCTGCCACAATGCCCAGCTATTTTTAGAGACAGGGCCTCACTCTTGCTCAGGCTAGTCTCAAACTGATAAGCTCAAGCAATTCACCTGCCCCGGCTACAAATTGATTTTAGAACATTTGTAGAGGACTTTACCACTGTCTCATTACATCCTGAACAGGTCCTAGAATATAAGTTAGTTCAGGTCTAAAGTTAACCTATTGAAAAAGAAAAAAGGTTTTGTTTTATTTTCCTGTTCTTAGTCTAGGATTCATGGTTTTGTACTTACCTTTTTCCATTAAGTATTTTATAAAACTTGAATTTTTAATTGAATTGATAATTGTGTTTGCAGATAATTATGTTTTTGTTTTGTTTTGTTTTGTTTTTTGGTAGAGACAGAGTTTCATTTTATCGCCCTCAGTAGAGTGCCGTGGCATCACACAACTCACAGCAACCTCCACCTCTTGGGCTTAGGCAATTATCTTGCCTCAACCTCCCGAGTAGCTGAGACTACAGGCGCCCGCCACAACACCTGGCTATTTTTTTTGTTGTTGCAGTTTGGCCGGGGTCAGGTTTGAACCCACCACCCTCAGTATATGGGGCCAGCGCCCTACTCACTGAGCCACAGGCACTGCCCTATGTTTGCTTTTTTTTTTAATTTCCTGATTTCTTTGAGAAGATGCGGATATATCAGGGTCAAAGGTCAAGGCTGTTTGTTTAGAATAGAGGTATATTCATAGAGATGCTTTTTTTATTTTGTAGAGACAGAGTCTCACTGTACTGCCCTTGGGTAGAGTGCCATGACGTCACACGGCTCACAGCAACCTCTAACTCTTGGGCTTACGCGATTCTCTTGCCTCAGCCTCCCAAGCATCTGGGACTACAGGCGTCCGCCAAAATGCCCGGCTATTTTTTTGTTGCAGTTTGGCCGAGGCTGGGTTTGAACCCACCACCGTTGGCATATGGGGCCGGCGCCCTACTCACTGAGCCACAGGCACCACCCCAAGATGCTTTTTTTTTTTTTTTTTAAAGAAAAGAAATGCCATACCTATACATTATATATCTGAAGCATAAAAATGTAATTCTTAATACACATTGACTGATTTTTGCTCTCTTTGGAATTTGTCATTTGAATTTCAGGTTTGCATCGCCAGCTGTTACATGTTACATCCTTTGTTTTTATTGGATATTATCTTTTAAAACGTCAAGAGTATATGTATGCTGTGAGGGATCATGATATGTTCGCATACATAAAATCACATCCGGAGGATTTTCCTGAAAAAGGTATTTCAATTTAATTGTAGAACTTTTTTTTCTCTCTGTATCATCTTCCCTAGTTAATCTTATTCATACCTATGAATAAGATTCAGGTACTTTCTATATTCTATATTCAATTCCTATATTTTTGTCTGTAGACCAAAATTCTCTTGAATTTGTCCAGTTTCCGTCTGAGTACCTCTGTGTCCTTTGGCCTCTCTGCCTTCCCCAAACCACCAGCTCCTCTGTGTTGTACTTCAGGAAATGGCATTACTGTCTACCTGGATACTCAAAATTACCTGGAGAATTATCTTCTAGTCTAGCAATTCTCAACCTGTGGGTCGCGACCCTCAGGAACTGTTTTAAAGGGCCACAGCATTAGGAAGGTTGAGAACCACTGTTCTAGTCTTTCTCTTTCACTTCCCATTAGTTGTCCAGTCGTATCAGTTCTACTTCCTAAACCAGTAAACTGCACTGGTTTAGAGCCTGATAATGTCTTGCTTGTGTAGGACCCCGAGAGGGACCCCCACTCAGACTCCGTGATAGCGTGACGACCAGAGACTCACGAGAGGCAACTTGATGCAAAGCGCATGAGGCTTTATTGAGGGAGGACCAGAGCTCTGGGGCCAACTCGTATCTCACGCAGGAGACAGAGGGGTTGACCCTGAGTCTAGGGGGGCGGCCCTTTTTATGGGCTGTTTTTAGGCGGGGAGGGGGTCAGTGAGAGCAGGGTACGTGCGTTGCAAGCACCCTGCTGGAATGTACATTTCAACATATAATCACAGGGGAGGGGCGGTTTCC
>CAUYPK010155711.1:0-32953 GCA_963574355.1 Loris lydekkerianus
TAACTTTCTGTTCAGCCATTTCATATAGAAGGAGGACACTGAAAAACCCTCCTCCTTCAGATCATGGCAACTTTAATCTATCCCATAAGCATAGCCACTAAAATCTACCATTAGGAGAAAATGTGGTAGTCAAATGGGAAAAGACACCAGCTTTAGGTTTTTATGTCAAATATTACTACTTACATACTAAAACACAATGTTTTCAAATAAAAATTTAATCATGAATCAAAACATCAATGAACCATTAATCAAGTAAAAAAATTTCTCTGAAAGAATCTTACTTGCAAGCAAGTCGATAGCCACTAATAACTGAAGTGGGATGAATTTTCTGTTTGACTAGTTCATCTGCATTTTTAAGAAGTTCTGCTGCAATAATAACCTGTTGAGAAAACATTTATTGCTCTAAGCTTGCTTCACATTCAATGCACTTTATTCATGTGTAAAAACATCAAAAACCATCAGATATTACTGACCAGAATGGTGATTAAAGAATAACTCATTATTAGAAACTGGAAAAATAGAATCCCACAAAGCACATTAAGTCCTCGCTGAACATCAATAGATTCTTGGAAACTTCAACTTCAAGCAAAACATAGAGCAGGGCCTTGAATACCATTGTTATAATGTTGACGATAGAAAGAAAAGACTATTTTTTTTTTTGGAGACAGCCTCATGCCATGTCCTAGGTAGGGTGCCATGGCATCATCATAGCTCACAGCAACCTCCAACTCCCGGGCTCAAGCGATCCTCTTCCCTTAGTTTTTCTATTTTCAGGAGAGTCAGGTCTTGCTCTTTCTCAGGCTGGTCTCAAGCTCCTGAACTCAAGCAATCCACCCACTTCGGCCTCCCAGAGTGCTAGGATTATAGGCGTGAGCCATCTCACTCCACCACAACTTTTTAACGAAGAAGACTTAAAACCCTGTCTGCTTCTTTTGGGGAAATTGAATTACTTTCTTATACTTTCAATTTATCCCGAAATTGTTTGTCAGTATTTAAAATATAAAAAATATTTTTTCCCCTAACTGGTAAAACTTTTTCCTCTAGATAATTATAAACGTCAACTCCCTAAATTCTTTTTTTTTAATGACCCTTCTGTACTCTACCAAGTGAATACCTACCACTGAAGTAGTTCCATCTCCAACTTCTTTGTCTTGCAGATCAGCCAATTCACAAAGAACTTTGGCTGCAGGATGTTCTACCTCCAGTAATTTCAGTATGGTTGCACCATCATTAGTAATGGTTACATCCTAAGAAATTTGCAGGTAAAAAAAATAATAAACTCACAGAAATGAACACATGCCCATTATGATGCACATACTTTGGGGGGGGGGACAGAGCTTCACTTTGTCACCCTCGGTAGAGTGATACGGCATCATAGCTCACAGCAACCTGAGACTCTTGGGCTCAAGCGATTCTCGTATCTCAGCCTCCCAAGTAGCTGGGACCACAGGTGCCCACCACAACCCCCGGCTATTTTTAGAGGTGAGGTCTCGCTCTTGCTCAGTTTGGTCCCCAACCTGTGAGCTCAGGCAGTCCATCTGCCTCAGCTTCCCTCAGTGGTGGGATTATTGGCAGGAGCCATGGCCTGCACATACATCTTTAATAAAAATGTCCAGGATTCTGATATTAACAAAGAATTAACACAGCAAAGTCTGTAAGATTTTTTTTGATTTGTGGCAACGTAAGTTAGGTGTACTTACACCAATATCATCCACCAACATTTTATCCAAGCCAACAGGACCAAGAGAACTTTTCACAATGTTAGCAATAGAAGCCGCAGCCATAACTGGAGATAATCAATGAACAAAAAATAAAATCAGAAAAATCCACGACGCTAAAAGGACAAACATTTCAGCCTGAAGAAAATGATTTCCAACTGCCCCTGAATTTTCCAAATCTACAAATCTCCTAATAAATGTTTAAAAATCACCTATTCAAAATCTAATTGGGCAGAACTAGTAAAATTCATCTTGAGTATACTGTTCATCGCTATGTAATTAATCAGTGACTACAATTTCATGCTATACCACTTCATACTGGGGAAAAAAATACATCAACCTTTTCTTTGACTTCCTTACAGGGTTTTCATCATTGAGCATAATCTCTTTTAAATCAGACATAAAAAAACAATCCAACAGGTGCTTTTATGTAAAACTGTTCAATTAAAAAAAAAATGAAGGTTCAAAACTAAGCTTGATAGCCATGTACTTTGAGTAAATGCACTACCATTCACATTGCATTATAGAAAAGAGGGGAAAAAAAACTATGCTAACCCGTATTAACGTTTACGAAGGTAAATACATCCACTTGGCATTTTACCAGATAATTTTACCACGAGAAACCGTCAACGATAGGTGAGGTAAGGATTGGATCTGGGCATCTGAGCCCCCGACATCGACTACAGTTGACAAATGACAGAGAATAATTCGCAAGTCACCTAAATTCTGTTGTCATTTCTTCATCGGCAACAAGAGCAGCTGAATCTAGTCTTTCCCTGTGGTTAATGATTATAAAACGAAGCCCCGAAGTTGAGATAAACCTCCACCTAATTAGAGTCTACGCAAAAGGAGCTTCGAGGCGCGGCCGGCACGTGTCAATACTCAGGTTCAGCCTGGGCGGGCAGCGCTTTTCCAACTGCCGACCCCGGACACCCACGTCCACGCCCATCCCGAGCAGTCTTCAAAAACGTGCGCAGCTTTCGGGATTCTCCCCCTCGGCGAAAAGGGCGCTGCGGCCCCGCCCCGCGAGAACTGCGGGTGGGTCACAGCAGGCCGCGGGTCCCCGGGGACCCTTCCCGCAGGGGACAAGAAAAGGTGCCACTGGCCGGCCGGCCGACCCGACAGAGGGCTCGGCGCGCCCCGCCCGCGGCCCCGGCACAGGCCTCGCCCGCCCCTACCATTCTGGGAGCGGATTGCTTCCCCAGTGCTGCGGTCCCCGAAGACGGACAATGGCCCCTCCATCGTCGCGGCAGGGTTTGCGACGAGTCTACCCACACCGCGGATAACCACTAGCTTGCTATCTCAGCCAAGCGACGGCCAAACAGCTGAGGCGACAATGTTGAGCAGTCCGAGCGATGCCGCGGCGGCTTCTGGGTAACACCGCCCCGCCCGCTTCTCCACTTCCGGGGCCCGACCGCGAGGCCTGGCGGGAAAAAAGCAAAAGGCGGGGGGAAGAAGGAGAGAGACCAAAATATACCGGAAATGAGGGACCAGAAAAGGGCGGGCTCTGTATTTTAGACCAATTAGAGAGCGAATGAGAAGGGCGCGAAAGCGGAGAACGGAAGCCGGGATATCCAACTTCTGAGAGGAAGGAAGTGCTCGGCTGAACAGTCTCCCGGCGCAGGCGCGTTCGGACATTCTAGTGCCTTCTAGAAAAGGTGGTCGGAAGGGCGGAGCTTGGAGTTGGAAGTGTAACGACAGAGGGCGGGGTGGGCTGGGTTGTTAGCGAGTCTCGCGTTTTATCTGCATTCTCCTCCTTGCTCAGAAACGCTTTTTCTGGGCTTATAACGCAGGTCAGCTGACTTTGTTCAAGTGGTCACGTGTACAGATTTCGGGGTCTGAACTTGGGTGGGATGGTGCGGTTTTCCTGTGGGCCTTTTTGGTTTGAGGAAAATAACCGCCCCCAGCTCCGCCTCGTTTCTTCCCAGTGCTCAGTTGCGGTGTGTGGCCTGATAGTGATTATTATTAAGCCCTGCAACTAGAGGCACCAAAGGTGGCAACGTTCAAAGCGTTTCCCGAGACGAACGAGATCCCGGGCGTTGTGAAGAGGTTGGAGGCCTCGGAGGCCTGCGTGCCCTTGGCGCAAGCGGTGATTGGCGGAGGCATTAGCAGATCGCTCGCTCGGCCACTCAGCGGCATTGAGCTTATTAGTTCCGGGTTGAGCGGTTTTTCCGAAGAAGATTTATTTCCCTAATTTAACATGGCTGCGCCCGGTAGTCCCTGAGGTGCCGGTGAGCAAAAGGAGGTGGCTGTCCGAGATCGTCTAGCGATGGCGCTTCAGTCGCAGTTCTGCAAGTTGTTGTCGATTTGCAGGAACCCCGGTAATTAAAGTTGCTCCACTTCTATCGGTTTACCCCCCAGGGCATGCTCAATAAAAGTTGATGTGCAAGTCCTATGTTATAGTCTACGTCCCCTACCGAAAAATAAACGCGCTAACAGCGCTGTGATGATGGTAGGTCGTCAAGGACCAAAGTCAGTAACGACTACTCCCTGCGGGAAAGCAGATTTATCATCCTCCTTCCAGGAAGGCCGGGGACATGTGTGGGGACAGGTTAGCGAATGTTCCTGTTCTGTCCGTATTAGTCATTTTTAAAGATCCATGTGGTCGTTTCTATTCCTCAGAGTATAGGTTGGCAGCCCTCTCAACCAGTTCTAAGCCGACAGTGAGACCTGCAGTGGACCTTCAGGAGAATGAAGCTGTTGCCCCAGAGTTCACCAACCGGAACCCCCGGAATCTGGAGCTCTTAGCTGTAGCCAGGAAGGAGCGGGGTTGGAGAACAGTGTGGCCCTCTCGTGAGTTCTGGCACAGGTAATTAAGTCCTTTTGTGATTGATAACAGAGCAATGCACGGAACTCTACAGATTGTCGTTAACTCGTTTAGCCGACGTGCCAGATGCTTTGCTCTAGGGAAGCCGACTTCTTGTGGGTAGAAGCAGCATTAGCGAAGGGGCTGGAACAAATAGGTGTCATGGAGGAAGTTTAAAGATGATGTTAGGAGAGGGAACCGAGTGCCTAGGAAAAACTGAGATCTGAAAAGTAGGAAGCCCAGTCATCTGCCAGAAAGAGCTTTCCTAGCAGGGGGAACATCTGGCGTGGGAATGAGCTTGGTATGTTTAAGGAACGCAAAGGCCTGTGTATTTGAAGCCCACTGAGCAAAGGGATGAGGGGCCTAAGATAAAAGTGGAGGAGCAAAGTCATTAGTTTTGTAAATCAAGATGAGCTTTTGAGATTTTATTTCACTGCAGTGAGAAACTGAGAGGATTTAAAGTTCCAGACGAATCTGGTTTCTAAAAATCATTCTGCCTCTTAGGGAGAATAAATTTTTAAGGAGGCAGGAGTAAAAGGAAGACCAGACCAGTTAAGAATCTATTACAGACATAAAATGCTTTGTTAAAAAGATGGTGTTTATGAGACACTTTCTATTTGCCAGGAATTATGCTGTTTGTTTATAGGTATTTTCTTAATCCTTAAACCTACTTTATGAAGCAGGTACAATAATTTCTGCCATTTTACAGCAGCAGGGAAGTTAAGGCTTAGGGGAAGACAGGATTAGTAAATGCCTCAACTAAGATTCAAACATGTATTATCTGACCTCAGAGCCAGGATACTAAATTACTACTGTGCTGCAGCATGTAGATGTTTATCTTTTGCTTATCTGCTTGGTGAGGAGTTGTTGGAATATTTCTAAAGGACTATATTAAGATATAAAAGCAAGTTGGAGGTGATAATCTTGTGATGTATTGATTCAACAAACATTGGACTTACATTGCTTGCTAGGCATTATGCAGGAAATGCAAAGATAAAATAGGCATCATTCCTGTCACCAAAAGTCTTAACAGTTTCTTAGTGCAAGATGGAACAGGTATAACATATTGTAGTTGCTGTGATATATGTTTACTTACAAGTATATAGGAAGGGGTTAAAGGGAATAGGTAGCTCAATTGTGAAACAATCTGGAACTTAAATCTAAAATCTTTCGAAACACCAAACCTATTACTTTCAGTTAATATTTAGATCATTTAAAGAATTAGAGACCTATTTTCTCATTTTTTCCCTGTCTGCCCTATTCACCACATCATCAGAGAATTTTAGAATGTTAGAGTAGGAAATTACTTTAAAGATTCTTAAAAAAAAAAAATAATAAAATAAAATAAAAAGATTCTTAAAACATGGTTTAAGACAAGGGTCAGTATGGGCCTAAGTTAGCTTGTGAACTAAAAAACTGTTGTTATATGTTTTTAAAAAGTTGAAAAACTCAGAATAATAATATTTTGTGATATGTGAAATAGAACCCACATTGCCAAATCTAATGTTTTTCTATTTTTCTTTTACATTGAGAATTCTAGAGAGACTCGTCTAATTTGGGTGTTTTGAGCATAAATTTAAAGTACTTTATGTGTGTGTATATGTATGTTAAAAAATCTAAAAGTATAGCTTTTTTTTTTTTTTTTTTTGAGACAGTTTCACTATATCACCCTCAGTAGAGTGCTGTGGCGTCACAGCTCATAGCAACCTCAGACTCTTTGAGCTTAAGTGATTCTCTTGCCTCAGTCTCCCAAATAGCTGGGACTGGGACTACAGGCACCCGCCACAATGCCAGGCCATTTGGTTGTTGTTGTTGTAGTCATCATATCATTTAGCAGACCCAGGCTGTGTTTGAACGTGCCAGCCCTGGTGTATTTGGCCTGTACGTAACCTAACCACTGAAATACAGGTGCCAAGCCGGGAGTATAGTTTCTTTTGTATCCTTCTAGAAATAGTATATGTTTATTAGCATAAACTTTTTTTTTTTTTTTTTTTTTTTTTTTTTTTTTTCTGAGACAGTCTCACTATGTTTCCCTTCTTTTTCTGAGAGTCTCACTATGTTGCCCATAGTAGAGTGCTATGGCGGCATAGTTCACAGCAATCTCAAACTCTTGGGCTTAAGCGATTCTCTTGCCTCAGCCTCCCAAGTAGCTGAGACTACAGGTGCCCGCCACAACACCTAGCTACTTTTTTTTGGAGGGGGAAGGGGGGTTGCAGTTTAGCTGGCTTGGGCCGGGTTCTAACCTGCCACCCTTAGTGTATGTGGCTAGCGCTGAGCCCAGACTTGCATTTTTTTAAATCATAAATCTTAGCATACCACAAGGACTTTTCTGCATCTTGCTTCATCACTCCCCTTCTACTCTACCAAGGACACTTAACCAGGCAAGTAAATGTTGGAGAGCCTTCATGGTTTGGCTCTGGAGCCAGAACCTGAAACTTAAACCTTGGCTCCATCATTTACTAGCTGTAATCTTTCTCAAGTTACTTAGCTGTCGTTTTTGGCAGCTTTAAAAAAAAATGGAAATGATAATAGTTTTATTTTGAGACATGAGCTATATCTATAAAGTTAGAACAGGCCTGGCTTATAGTAAGTGCTTAGTAAATGTTACCTGTCATTATCATCATGACGCACTATTTTATCCTTTTATTAGCTATATAGAATACAATTCCATGGATATTTTACTAAAGTAGTTTTTTATTGATGATTATCCTTTATGAATACAGTGTTGGGATGATGTATCTTGTCCACGCATTTTATCATTTGAGATTAGACATCTTTTCATGGGTTTAAGAGTCATTAATATTTTTCTTCCCTGTGAATAGTCTTCAAATACTTTGGCCATTAAGTTGTTGGTCCTTGCTTATTGGTGATAGGAGGCATTTTACATATTATATAAATCAGCCTTTTTTTTTTTTTCTTTTGAGCAAAGTGTCACCAAGGCTGGTGTGATTGATCAATAGCTTACTGCAGCCTCACTCCTAGGCTCAAGTGATCTTCCTGTCTCGGCCTCCTGAATATCTGGGACCACTGTGTGTGACCACACATAGCTAATTTTTACTTTCTTTTTTGTAGAGATGGGGTCTTGCTATGTTATCTGGGCTAATCTTCAACTTTTGGGCTCAATAATCCCCCTGCCTTGGCCTCTCAGAGTGCTGGGATTATAGTCATGAGCCACTAGGCCCAGCCTAAATCAATCCTTTGAACAATGTATAAGTTTTAAATATTTTTTCTGGTTTTTGACTTCATTTTACTACTTTTTTAACCATGTAGAAAAATATCCACTTTTCCTTCATAAAAACCATATGACATGGCTTGATACCACATTTAAATAGGCTTACCTTACTTTGAGATTATACAAAAGTTCTCCCATGTTCTAGTATTTTTTTTTTTTTTTTAGAGACAGAGTCTCACTTTATAGCCCTCAGTAGAGTGCTGTGGCGTCATAGCTCACAGCAACATCAAACTCTTGGGCTTAAGCAATTCTCTTACCTCACCCTCCTGAGTAGCTGGACTACAGGCGTCTGCCATAAGGCACGGCTCTTTTTGTTGTTGTTGTTGTTATCGTTTAGCAGGCCCGGACCTGGTTCGAACCCATCAGCCTTGGGTGTATGTGGCCAGCGCCCTAACCACTGAAGTACGGGCGCCAAGCCTAGTATTCTTACAATTTCAGATTTTACACTGAAGTTTTTCCTCCATTTTACATTTATTTTAGTATTTGCTGGAAAATAAAGGTTAGAGTAAATATATCCTCATACAGTGGACTGTCAGCAACTTAACTCTGCCTCTTTAAACACATTTACTTCAAAAGTAAACAAAACTCACCTCTTCAAAAATGATAAATTTCTCCTTGACACTTGCGGTTAAGTGGAAATATTTTGTTTATTGTAATTGAAGGTACTCTTGAAAAGAAAAATACTTTTCCCAAGCAAAATTCACATTAAATATGTTGAAGTAAATCATCCCAATGCTGAAATCTTGAGAAATATTTAGGCAAATGCCTAAAGTATTCACTGAAGTAACTTAACTTTAGGATAGATAGATTCTTTTGTGATTTTATCTCCTCTCACCCCAGGTTGCGAGTTGTAAGGACTCAGCATCATATAGAAGCATTTGTTGAGCATCAGAGTGGCCAGATTGCGGTTTCGGCGTCTACTCGTGAATGGGCTATTAAGAAGCACCTTTACAGTACCAGAAATGTGGTGGCTTGTGAGAGTGTAGGACGGGTGCTGGCACAGAGATGCTTAGAGGCAGGAATCAACTTCATGGTCTATCAGCCAACCCCTTGGGAAGCAGCCTCAGACTCGGTATTTTTGTTTTCATATACTTATTTTAAAGATACTGTGTTAATTCTGTTAAATATCGACATAATAACAGCTTCCATTTACCTAGTACTTTCTGCGTATCAGACCTTTTGGTGAGTACTGACAGCATTGCCTCCTTCAATCCTCACATAAATCCACAAGGGATCTGTGTCTGTGTTCTATACATCAGTGTTTTCCAACCTTTTTTTATCTCATGGCACACTTGAACCTACAGTAAAACTTCCGAGGCACAATTAAATTATGTTGATCCAAAAAAAAAAAAAAAAAGAGTATTGGCTGGGTGCTGTGGCTCACACCTGTAATCCCAGGACCTTGGGAGGCTGAGGCGGATGGGTTGCTTGAGCTCAGGAGTTCAAGACCAGCCTGAGCTAGAATGAGACTCCATGTCTAAAACTAGCTGGGTGTTGTGGCAGGAACTTAGCTATTCAGGAGACTGAGGCAAGAGGATTACTTGAACCCACGAGTTTGAGGATACTGTGGGCTACAATGCCACAGCACTGTGTCAAGAGTGACTAACTGAGACTTTTGCAGTTTTTGGCCGGGGCTGGGCCTGAACCCGAACCCGCCACCTCCGGCATATGGAGCCAGCGCCCTACTCTTTTGAGCCACAGGTGCCGCCCTAAATGAGACTTTTTTTTTTAAGTGGGCTAGGCACAGTGGCTCATGCCTATAATCCTAGTATTCTGGGAGGCCAAGGAAGGTGGATTGCCTAAGGTCACAGGTTCGAGACCAGCCTGAGCAAGAGCGAGGAGACCCTGTCTCTAAAAATAGCCAGGCGTTGTGGTTGGCCTATAATCCCAGCTACTTGTTAGGCTGACACAAGAGAATCACTTGAGCCCAAGAGTTTTGAGATTGCCGTGAGCTGTGACACCATGATACTTAACTGTGTTTTAAACATCTTTTTCATCTTTTGAAAATAATTAATGATCTTTAAAATTTTTTGTGGCATGCCAATGTGCATGGCACACTGGTTGAAAATCACTGCTATATATCGATAAACTGAGATTGACTCGCCTGGAATCAGTTTATGATGAATTTCAAACAGAGGTTGACTGATTCTATATTCTGTGATGTCGGCCACTATACTTCATGTTCAGTGACATTCATGTCTTTGATATAATATTTTTGTATAATTTATATAAAATTTTACATAATATTTTAAAGTACTGCTGATACTTGACACCACATTTCCTTTTTTCTTACCTATGTCATTATTAAAATCACTTTCTGAGGCTCAGCGCCCATAGCTCAGGGGTTAGGGTACAGGCCACATACACCAAGGCTGGCCCAGGCCTGCTAAACACAATGACAACTGCAACAAAAAAATAGCCCTGGGGCGGGGTGGGGGTGGGAATGGGGGTGGAGCGCCATATACCAGAGATGGCAGGTTCAAACCCAGCCCTGGCAAAAAACTGTAAAAAAAATTGCTGGATGTTGTGGTAGGCACCTATAGGCCCAACTGCTTGGGAGGTTGAAGCAAGAGAATCTCTTAAGCCCAAGAGTTTGAGGTTGCTGTGAGCTGAGATACCAGGGCACTCTACTGAGGGTGACATAGTGAGATTCTTGTCTCAAAAAAAATAAATAAATAAAAAATAGGGGCAGTGCTTGTGGCTCAAAGGAGTAGGGCGCTGGCCCCATATACCAGAGGTGGTGGGTTCAAACCTGACCCTGGCCAAAAACTGCAAAAAAAAAAAATAATAATAATAAAAAACAAAATCACTTTTTTTTTTTTTTTTTACAAAATCACTTTCTGAGAAACCAATGTAAGCTGGGAAGTTAGCAAGAACAAATGAGCTCATTTTTCCTGTCTCTTGGAAAGCGAACTATTTTCAGCTTCTTTGTGGTATTGATGTAACCTTTTCTTTTTTTTTTCTGATCTTCAAACCAGGTAAGACGCCTAAAGAGTGCCATGACAGAAGGTGGTGTGGTTCTACAGGAACCTCGGAGAATCTATGAATAAATTAGAAGCATTGTTTTGAATGTGATGAAACTTAATCAGCTGTGATGGCCACCAAGAGAGCATCCAGAAGACAACCAACTTGGCAGTTTACAGCAATAACATCACAGTGGGACAATATTTATAGTTAAAATCATAACTCCTTCCCCTTGTATGTATTTTTTTTTTTTAAATCAAGGTTTAAATTCTTCCCCTTTTGGACATGAGAGAAGCATCTATGAAAATCAGTACCAAATTATAATAAGTTGCAAAATAAAGGCTTATTATGAACTCTTATTTTCTTTCTTTTTTCTTTTTTTTTTTTTTAAACAGAGTCTCACTGTGTTGCCCTGGTAAGGAATGTGTGGTGTTGCAGCTCACAGCAACCTCAGACTCTTGGGGTTAAGTGATTCTCTTGCCTCAGCCTCCCAAGTATTAATAGTTGGGACTATAGGCGCCTACCACAACACCTGGCTATTTTTTGGTTGTAGTTGTCATTGTTTGGCAGGCCTGGGCTGGATTTGAACCCTCCAGCTCTTGTGTACGTGGCTGGTACCCTAGCCACTAAGCTACAAGCGCCAAACCTTATTTTCTAGTTACATAAAATTTTCTCTGCCTTCAAAGTCACTGTGGCAAGAGTTCACAAGAAGTTTATGCAAAGCACCTGTTCCCATGTTTGGCTTATGGTGAGTGATCTCAATAAATGAGAGTTTGCTGCTCAAGGGGTGTTTTTTTAAAAATAGGAAAAGGTAGTTTTACTCTAAGCTTATCCAGGGGTCTTCAAACTTTTTAAATAGGGGGCCAGTTCACTGTCCCTCAGACCGGAAAGGGCCAGACTATAGTTTAAAAAAAAACTATGAACAAATTCCTATGCACACTGCACATACCTTACTTTGAAGTAAAAAAACGGGAACAAATACAATCACACCGCCTCATGTGGCCCGTGGGCCGCAGTTTGAGGACCCCTGAAAGGGGCAAATGCTAACCTCACTTGGGCTCTTCATTCCTAACAGAAACAAATTTGAAGGAGGAGAGGTGTGCCATGAGGGACTGGAATCAAAAGTGGAAAGGGATAGGGTTGGTTTGATGTACAGCTACTCAATTTGCTATGATAACATTAGGAGATGGCTCTTGACATGCATGCTCATTAATCTAAAACAGCCTGGGTTGATGGGAACTTTGGCAGTTGTCAGAAAGGAATTGATTAAATCAAAGGTGTTAACTCTTCCCTGGCTACTTGATGAGTGTGAGAAGGAAGCACCTGTAAGCAGTTAAGAACATGTTCCAAAAAAATTTTTTCCTTTTTTGAAGTTTTTGGCTGGAGGTGGGTTTGAACCTGCTACCTACAGCACATGGGGCTGGCACCCTACTCCTTTGAGCCACAGGCGCTGCCCCATGTTCTAAACTTTTTTTGGCTCTGTTGCCCGGGTGTCATAACACAGCAACCTCAATCTCTTGGGTTCAGCAATCCTCTTAACCTCAGCTTCCCACATAGCTGGGACTACAGGTACCTGCCACAACTCCTGGTTAGTTTTTTCTATTTTTTTTTTTTTTTTTTTTTTTTAAGCAGAGATGGGGTCTCGTTCTTGCTCAGGGTGGTCTCAAATTCCTCCTGCTTTGGCCTTTCAGAGTGCTAGGATTACAGGCATGAGCCACCACGCCCAGCCCATTTTCCAAATTTTTAAATATACACCCCCAATTACACATTTGTTTAGAAGTAAAATACTTCTATAGCTAATTTGGGTATTCAATATGTTATTTTTAAAAGAATGCAAATCTGTATATACCCACTTTTTTTTTTTTTTTTTTTTGAAGTTTTTCGCTGGGGCTGGGTTTGAACCCACCACCTCCAGCATATGGCGCCCTACTCCTTTGAGCTGCAGGCACTGCCCTCTACCCACATTTTCTTTTTTCCTGATATAATTTTTTTTTTTATTTATTTTTATTTTTTTTTATTTATTGTTGGGGATTCATTGAGGGTACAATATACCCACATTTTTTAAAAGTATGGTTGCTTCTGAGCGTTTCAGAATCCAATGGCTTAATGGTCCCCTTTTAATCAACACATATCCCAGTGGAGACATTTAAATGTGTCATTCTAATATTTTTCTTCTCTCACCTTAAGGATTGATCGGAGTACCTTACTTTGAGGACTAGGGAGCTCAAGGTTGAAATAGAATTCAAGGAAGAACATTAAGGAAGACCATGGACTGGTGGCTTTGAATTGACAGTAACAAAAATTGGGTTCACGTGTAGGGGATTCTGTGGGCAGGGATTTCTGCAAGGAGCAGGCGTGCACCAAGGATCCCCTCAAGGGGCAGTTCTTGAGGCTCTGATGGGAAGTTTGATACCAGATGTCAAGACAACGGTGAGGTGGACAAAGAATGATGAAAACAGTGGGAGGGGCGCGGTAGAGGAAGGCAGGAAGACACCAATACTGGCATTAGGAAATGGGAGGGGCAGCTGCTCCAGCACCTGCCCACTGCAATGCCTCAGGTGTTGCTCCTGCCCTGCTCTTCCTTTTCCTGCTGTACTTGCTGCTCTACTCTATCAGGCCTCTTAGCTTTCTAAGTCCACCGAAATAGCATGACATTCCCCTCCTAAGGACCACAAAATGTTGTTGAAGAGCAAGGTACAGGGGCTTTGAATGCAAGCCACCTTCACCTTTGCTGCAAGTTGTGCAATCAGCTCACCGGCGGCAGGTGTGAGTGCTGCCTGGCGCCCCACGCGGAGGAGGGAGCACGTGGGCCGGGGGCGGGTGGCCAGTTTACAAGCGCGCGAGCCCTTTAAGGCCGGGCCAGCGCGGCGGAAGCGGGTGGGCAGCACGTGGCCTCACCGGGTGCCCCTGAGCGAGCTGCTAGGCCATGGACGTGGGCGCGGATGAGTTCGAGCAGAGCCTCCCTCTGCTGGAGGAGCTCGTCCTGGGCGCGGACTTCGTGGGTGAGGCGCCGGGGACTGTGGGCCTTTCCTGGCTGAGCGTGGGTAGAGGGTGACGGCAGATGGTGACCAGGCCACGGGGGCTCAGAGAGGGGACTCTTGGGAAGGACGAATGGATTCCTTCTTGGGGGCTAATGGACGGTGGGACGTTAAGCAGCAATTAAGCCCCGAGCCCCGCCTGCCGTATTGGCCCTGAGCCGCTGCCGTCCAGATACCTCTGGGGGAGCCTGGCTGGTCCTTGCTTTGGGTTTCTCCATTTTCCCTTCCAGATCTCTCCTGGTTTCTTGAGCACAGATGGGCCACCAGCAACATGTACAGTGCTGAGTGGTGGCTGTAGTCTGTGCCTGGGGACTCTTGTCTTCGTTGCCTCTTCCGCAGGTCTGGACATAGAGTTCACTGGCCTTCGTTCTAACCTGACTGGGCCCCAACAGATCAGGTAACAACAAAGCTGTCTCAGAGCCAGGCCAGAGGCAGCTCGCCAGTGTCCCCCTTGTACAAGGTCCTGGCCAAGGTCCTAGACACCTTGTTGGCATTTGGGAGGAGGGTGACATTTTACAAGATTGCTTCCACAAGCCAGAGGGTAGGAGAAATGGCTTTTGTCCACTGAGTCTGTTCCCTGGTTGTTGCAACAAGGGGAAAGTGCTGCCTGTAATTGGGAGCAGCTGAGAACCCTTGTGCCTGGGTCTGACCACCTCTTCCATGGAATGAGATACCTGTTTTTTCACAGTCTTTTTGATTTGCCATCCGAGTGGTATCTGAAGACCCGTCAGAGTGTTCAGCAATTTACAATCTGTCAGATTGGTGAGTGTAATATTCGTATATTTGTTATCAGTTATTTAAGAAGACATTTTTGTCTCAGTTTCCTATTGGTTAAGACAGCTTTGAGGTTTTTTAAAGATACTGGGTATCATCTTGTACGCTTATTTTGGTTTTGACTGTATTACACCTATGGGATCAATGCTTTGAACCATGAGAATATTTAGTGATATTGTTTCCATGCCTAAGTGAATCAGTGTTAAGGAACAAAAGAAAATTTGCACAGGGGCAGGCTTGGTGGCTCATGCCTGTAATCCTAGCACTTTAGAAGGCCAAGGCAGGTAGATTGCTTGAGCTCAGGAATTGAAGACCAGCCTGAGCAAAAGTGAGACCTCGTCTCTAAAAATAGAAAAACTACGCAGGCACTGTGGTGCAGGCCTATAGTCCCAGCTACTGAGGGAGGAGGATTGCTCAAGCCTACGTCTGAGGTTGCTGTGAGCTATGACGCCATGGCACTCTACCCAGGGCAAGAAAGTGAGACTGTTTCAAGATAAATAGATAAATAACTTACATAAAAAAATTAAACCACAAATTTTTTTTTCACTTCATGGGATTTGGAGATGTTTCTTTATCAGCCTATACCAATCAATTCATTTTTAACAGTCATGTGGTATTCCAGACTATGAACATACCCATTAACTTTGTCTCCTAACAATGCATACTCGGTCACCATTTGTGTGCAGCCTAACAAATGCATTGCATTGACTATCTTGGAATTGACACGTATTACTGTACTTCCAGCGTATATCTTCTCTGCCATACTTTTGGCAGTGGAGTTGAGGAGTTAAAGTATATGTATTCAGATATTTTGCTAAACCATTTCTCTTCCTACCAACCATCCAGAGTTCATAGTGACTGCAGCAAATGTGCCTGTTTCCCTCACTAGCACTGGGTATTACCCCTCTTAAAATATTTGTCTGAATGGTATGAGAAGAAAAATCTGTTTTCAGTTTTTTAATATAATGGTCAACATTTTCTATAAAAGGCTAGATATAAATATTTTTAAGTTTTGCAGGCATAATGCTTTCTATTACAACTACTCAATCCTGCTTTTGTAACTTGAAATCAGCCATAGGTAATACATAAATGAATGAGCATGATTCTGTTCCAGTAAAATGTGATTTACAGAAACAGACCCTGGGCCAGACTCTAACCCCTGCTTTCACTATGAATGGGGGGAGGGGTGTGTGTTTGTGTCTTTCCTGGGTTTTATTTTGTTGCTATTTTTCTGTCGTTGACTTTTTTCCTTTTTTTTCCTTTTTTTGAGACAGTTTTACTTTTGTTGCCCTTGGTAGAGTGCCATGGCATCACAGCTCACAGCAACCTCAAACTCTTGGGCTGTGATTCTCTTGCCTCAGCAAAGAACTACAGGTGCCCACCACAACGCCTGGCTATTTTGTTGATGTTTGTTTAGCAGGCTGGGGCCTAATTCAAACTAACCCCAGTGCATGTGGCCGGTGCCCTGAGCACTGAGCTACGGGCACCTAGCCTCCTTTCTTTAATATTTCAGAATATTACAGGGATACATACATTTTTGGTTATGTAGTTTGTTTTGTTCATTTCAGGTCTAAGTGATAAGTGTGCACTTCACCCAGAATGTGTGCATTATACCCATTAGGTATAAATTAATCTACCCGCCTCCTCCTGTCCCACTTCCTTAATTCCTGTTTTTTATTTCTGTATGTACACAAGTGTTGATCAACTAATTCCGGTTTAGTATTAAGCACTGTTTTTTGGAGTTTTTTCCATTCTTGTGATATTTCACTTAGAAGACTGGTCTCTGGTTCCATCCAGGTTGTTACAAAATATACTAGATCATCATTTTTTATGGCTGAGTGTATATACATATATATACTCAGTACACGTGGTATGCATGAAGTATATGCATACCACATTTTATTAATTCATGGTTGACTTTTCTGGGTTTTTTTTATTTTTTTAATTATAAGACATCTTTCAGAATATGGGAAATGGTTCTTAGTTACGTTTCTTTTCTGCCCCAATTTGAAGTCTTTTGTTTTTAAACTGCATATGATTTATTTTTCTCTTTTGGTGAAACTCACATTTTAAAACAGCTATAAGACTGCAGTTTTTGTTGTTTTCCTCTGGCCTTAAAACTAAGAAAATGTCAATATTCCATGTCTGAGAACAGGCCACATTTTAATAACTTTAGTTGTGAATTACAGTTTGACAATTCTCATGCTCCTGGTCTATTTTTTTTTCTTTTTGTCAATAAAGACATTTCCCATTCCTCAGCCCACACAGCATCTGCGCATGCAGAGCGCTGCTCAGAACGTGTGTCTCTGTCGTTGCTTCAGACAGCCTTTCTCTGGTACTCAGCCTTCTACTTTTGTTCTTCTAGGGCTGTCTGTGTTTTCCAGAATGGAAGGAGAGTCAAACAAGTATGTCTAAAGAGCTGTGGCAAAGCCTGTGAGCCACAGTTGCCCCCTTCACATTCTTCCTGGGTGGCCCAGTTGTTCCACTTGGTGGTTTCGTGCTCCCGGCTGTGTCTTCTCCTCTGCAGGTTCCGGCTCACCCTTTGAGTCTCTCTGGTGGCAGTGCCATTCCTGTGGGGCTTTACGCCCAGTGCTGCCCTGCACCTTGTGTGCTGCCGTCCCCATTTCTGTTGTCTGCGTGTGCACCTGTGTTAGAGCCTTCCATACAGTGTTTTATAATCAGTGCTGTTTAGACGACACAGTAGCTCACAGGCACCAATGGTCAGAAAGGATGTCCAGTCTATGGGGTGGCCCCCACCTGCGAACAGCTGAGGCCCTAACTCAGCAGCAGCCCCTGGTGGGTGCTTGTGGAGGACCTGTCTCTGCAGGACAGGCTGTTCCCCAAGGGCAGGATCCCCATCTGATTCCTCGAGTGCCCCGTGCCAGGCACAGGACCTGACACACAGTAGACTCAGATACTCAGCCCAGCCTGAAGTCTGCTCTGTGAGCTAGAGGTGTGAAAATGGTCTTGGGTTTTTCTCCTTCTGTCTCTTTTTTATAGGTATGTAGCCCATTCATGTAACTTCTTTCTCTTCCCTACAACATTTGGGATTTTGGATTCAGAATTCTCTTTCCAGGCTTCTAGTGTTCAGTTTTTGAATCAGTATGGCTTCGACTACAACAAGGTATGGCACTGAGGAGGGAACCGGGAATGTCTCGGGGCTGGTCCAGTCTCACTGGCCCTGCAGCCCGTTTCCTTCCCCTGCCTCACTTGTCCTTCTGAGACAGGAAGGCTTCTTTTCCCAGTGCTGTCTGGCCCTGAGGATACCTCTGACTAGTCTTATCCTGTTTCTGTCCCTAGTTTCTCAAAAATGGAATCCCATATATGAATGAAGAACAAGAAAAGAAAATCAAGCACAATATTCTATGCGGGAACTGGAGAGTTCGCAGGTATGACCCATTCTCCCAGTGCTTTTTAATTCTTTCGCTGTTTTTTTCTGCATTTCCCGTGGATGGGTGTGCTATTCCCAGAAGCATGGTGACCTCCCCATCCATGGTGAGCTGGGGTGACTGCACCCACAAGTGCTCAGTGGACAGGATAGCCTGTAGAGCTGCCCTTCATCTGCTGTGTGCTTTTCACTCCTCCATGAATTTGCTGCTTCACTGTGATCTTGGTGTTTAAAAACGGAAGGAAAAATTCATTCTTCATTTGGTACTTAAACCAGAATTCCATCCCAGTGCTCAAGGGGAAGAATCACTTTGTTGGACTTGCAGTGAAGTGTTAATGTTGGCCCCCAGTGTGAGCTGCTGAGGCATTTTTCAAGGGTGTCTTGCAGGTGATCTTGCCTGTGCCAGTCATGCTGGGCACTGACCCTGGCCTTGAGCTTCGGTCTGGCGGTGTCTGCCTTAGCATGCATGAGATTTACTTGTGCTCTCCAAGAGGAGGATCTGTCTCTTTTCTTTGGCCTCATGTGCCAGTCCAAGTTCCTGCCACCTCATATCTCACAGAGAAGGAGCAGCAGCATTGCAGATGGACTGGGCTGGGGGCCGGTGCTAGTCACTGGTGGTTGGTGTGAACAAGTCATTTAAGCTGTTTGGGCTTTAGATTTTTTACCTTTATCAAGAAGGGCATTAAATCAGACAGCTTTTAACTGCAACATGAAGTGATTATTTGGTTCAGATAATTATCTCACGTAATGTTGGGTAGAGGGGTTTTTTATGTATGTTTTTTGTATTCTGGGTGCTGATTTTCATATGAAAATGTAACTTTTTATAAGAGAAAACAATTTTTTTATTTTATTTCATTTTTTTTGAGACAGAGCCTCAAGCTGTCGCCCTGGGTAGAGTGCTGTGGCATCACAGCTCACAGCAACCTCCAACTCCTGGGCTCAAGCAATTCTCCTGTCTCAACCTCCCAAGTAGCTGGGACTACAGGCACTCGCCACAACGCCTGGGTATTTTTTGGTTGCAGCCGTCGTTGTTTGGCAGGCCGCGCTAGATTCGAACCCACCAGCTCAGGTATATGTGGCTGGTGCCTTAGCCACTTGAGCCACAGGCGCTGAGCCACAATTTGGTTTTTTTTTAACCATCTGTTATTTTAAAATGTTAGAAAAGGTCTTCTCTCAACAATATATTTTTATTTCTAACACAGGAGATACGTTTACCAAAAATCCCCATCTTCTCATTTTCCCAGATAGAGTTCTGTCACCTCTGAAAACTGAATTAAAAAGCTGGTTTTGGTAGTAATGCTTAGTATTGGCTAAAGAACAGCGTCTTTTCCTTCATGCTCCCTAGAGACAAAGGGATTGAGTGCATTCCTGGGACCCTGTGGAAGGACACAGGCCCACTGTTTAGATTCCCACTGCATAAAAAGAGTAGGAGGATCAGTGGTCCTTTGACCTGTTTTCTTTGCAGGATTGCAGGGTTAAAACTAGAGCTTCAGAAATTGCTCCTGTGTTAAAATTGCCTTAAGGTTCTGGCATGGTTTCCTACAACATTTCTACTTTTTCGTGCCCATTTTTAGTGCTCTAGATAAAGACCAAATCAAGGTGGTAATTGATGAAGTGACACGGTGGCTGCAGCTGGCTGAGGAGGGCGACTGGTTGACTCTTCCTGGTATCACTGGTAGGCAGGAGCTGCTTCTCCTGACCTGGGGGCCATTGGGACAAGTCACTGTCATGTGCGGGGGTGGGGTGGGGTTTGACACATACCTTCTCTTTCTCATGGGTCCTGCTCCCAAATGCCTCGTGACAGTGTATGTCCAGTAGATAATGTAATGTTGTGGTTAAAGTGCTGACCTCAACCCAAAAGTTGAAGACTTCTTAACCTAATTTGAATCTCAAGGCTGAGAGAGTCATTACTTTCATGAACCATCCCTTTGATGGCATGAGCCCGAGCCTATTACGTTGACTTTTTTTTTTTTTTTTTCTTTTTTTTTTTTGAGACAGAGTCTCACTCTGTCACCCTCGGTAGAGTGTTGTGGCATCGTAGCTCACAGCAACCTCCAACTCTTGGGCTTAGGTGACTCTCTTGCCTCAGCCTCCCGAGTAGCTGGGACTATAGACACCCACCATAACACCTGGCTATTTTTTTGTTGCAGTTTGGCCGGGGCCGGGTTCGAACCCGCCACCCTTAGTATATGGGACCGGCACCCTACTCACTGAGCCATAGGCGCCACCCATTCCTTGACTTTGTTAATCTGAGTTGTCCCCCCTAGTGCTGTGGAGAGCCATGATGGCCACACCCTAGCTTAGCAGTTCTCAGGGCCTACCCTATGGATCCCAAGAGTCCACAAGGTCAATTGTTTCCAGAGTGTCACTCAGCTGTCACTTGCTATTGTCGTTGTGCCATCTGCACTGGTGCTAAAGCAATGGGGGGCAAACCAATGGCGCCTCAGCATGAAGCGGACTGTACTAGTGGTGCTCATTGTGTTTGTCACCACTTGCTCTCAGTTCCAAAAAAAAAGCCAACTTTACTTAAGAACCTCTTTGGGGAAGAGTTAACATTCTTAGATTTCTTTCTTTCTTTCTTTCTTTTTTTTTTTTTTTTTTTTTTTGAGACAGAGTCTCAGGCTGTCGCCCTGGTTTTCTGGGCTCAAGTGAAGTCTCCTGCCTCTGCCTCCCAAGTAGCTGGGACTACAGGCGCCCGCCATAATGCCTGGCTATTTTTTGGCCACAGCCATCATTGTTTGGTGGGCCTGGGCTGGATTTTAACCCGCCAGCTCAGGTGTATGTGGCTGGCGCCTTAGCCGCTTGGGCCACAGGTGCTGAGCCTCTTAGATTTCTTAAAGCTCAGCCTTTGGTTGCTCAATTTTTTTTTTTTTTTTTTTTTTTTTTGCAGTTTTTGGCCGGGGCGGGGTTTGAACCCATCACCTCTGGCATATGGGGCTGATGCCCTACTCCTCTGAGCCACAGGCGCCACCCAGGTTGCTCAACTTTTTACTATTTTGTCAATAAGGATATGAAAGCTAAGCCTCAAACGCTGCTGCCCACCAAAACATAAGGGTTGTCTTGAGTGAAAGGAAGCAAGCTGAGGGCTGAGTCAGCTTTTTTCTTTTTTGAGACAGAGTCTCACTTTGTCATCCTGGTAGAGTGCTGTAGTGTCACAGCTCATAGCCACCTCAAACTTTTGGGTGATTCTCTTGCCTCAGCCTCCTAAGTAGCTGGGACTACAAGTGCCTGTCACAAACGCCCAGCTATTTTTTGTTTGCAGTTGCCCGGGGCCGGGCTTGAACCCACCACCCTCAGTATGTGGGGCTAGTGCCCTGCCCCCTGACCCACAGGCACTGCCCAGTTTTTCTATTTTTAGTAGAGACAGGGTCTTGCTCTTGTTCTTGCTCAGGTCTCAATCTCCTGAGCTCAGACAATTCACTCACTTCAGCCTCCTAGAGTGCTAGGCTTATAGGTGTGGGCAGCTGTGCCTGCCCCTGAGTCATCTTTTTTAAAAAAAATTATAAAATGTCACTTCTTACTGGGAAGAACTGACTATGGTTAGTTTGAACTTGAGTAGTTTGCAGTTTTTTTCTCATGTGGAAAAAGGCCTGTCACTTCAAGGAAAACTACTCATAGTATTTGCTGGTCATAAAATTATAAAGCTTTCAATCAAAAACTGAAATTGATGGACTCGTATCTGTGAACATAAGCTTGACAGCTGTCAATACTTAGACTTGTCTGAAATCAGTGGTCACAGTCACAGATGCCCTGTGATTGTGTAAGGAAGTGTGTGGGTGTGTGGCCGACCTGCCTAACTCTGCGCACCATGTTTTCCAAGTAACCAATACCTGTGACAAAATCATGGATTCAAAATTCAAAGTATGAAATATGCCAGTGAACTTTAATGTGACATTACAAAATTGACTAATGTAGTGGCAGATTTTGCATTACAGCTTATCTTTAAGAAAGCTACCCCTTGTTATTTTGGTGCAGTATTAAAGAATATCCCAAGTCATTTGACAGGGTTAGTAATTCTGTTCCCCAGGCAACCTGTGCATCTGTTTGAGGCTTTTTCCTTTATATTCATCAACGATCACAATAGGGTAAACACAGATGCAGATGCATGGTCCCATCTAGAAGGCAGGAGATGAGCAGAAATAGGAAACCATGTCATTGTCACGCTTCCCACTAAATATTTTTGTTCTGGGAAATAGTTATTTGTATTATAAGTGTTACTTTTGTTAATGTTTATGGGTTTTTTGTTTTCAAATAAATTTAATCCTTTAAGCTTTGAGTTTTAATTTCCAATATTGTTAATACTAGTAGCTGTAAGTCACTTTGGCACTTACATCGGCATCCCCAATGTAAGAATGGCTCTAAGATGAAAAACTTGGAGGTGTGCCCTGCATCATGTCCAGGCAAGCTGAGCCCGGTTGCTGGCTCATGGGCTCCCCTGAGAGCTGCCTTTCCGGTCCACCTGTCTCCCTCTTGGCTTCCTTTGCTCTCGGGCCGTCTTGTGAGGGATGTGCAGCACCATTCCAGGTCTGTGCGCGCCTGTTTCCTTGCTGCAGGGTTCCAGGCCTTTGAGGTCCAGTTGGTGCTGAGGCAGGCCCTCCCCAACATCTGGACGGTGCAGAGAGAGGAAGGGGTGAGTTCTCACCTGGGGACAGGGCATCAGTGGCTCCATCACTTCTCTCTCATTTGCACAAATCTGGATTCTGCGAAAGGTTCTTTCTCTCTTGCACTCCTTTCTTTCCCCCCTTCCTTTTGTTTTGAGATGAACAGCCAGCTCTTTAGGCTTTGTCCCTCCCCCAACCCAGGTCTCAAGGACTTGCCTCTATTCTCTCTTCCTTTTTCTTGCTTTTTTTCTTTCTTTTATAACAAAACCATAGCTTACAATATTTTTTCTTTAGGTGGTAGTGAAGAAAGTGAGTAAACAGCATCGCTGGTACCTTGAGAACACCTCTTGTGATAGAGCGAGCCGTTGGAGGGAAAAGATTCTTCTCTCTGCGAGGGGTTTTTCTGTCTTTTTCCAAATGCTGGTGAAAGCTCAGAAGGTAGGAAAACTTTCTTTTACTGGCCTAGAGGAAATGTTTTGTATTTCTGGCCATAGATACTAAAGGATCTGTCAACAATAAAATTAGATTCCTTTAGATAAACCTCTTCTCACTTACTGAGTGAGCTGGCTTTGTGGCTCTAACCTTCCTTTCACCAAATCAAGACAGGTTAATTTGGGAAAGACTAACCCTAGGAAGTGGCATGATTTCTTTACCCTTCACAGTAGCTCAGGGGTTGCAGTACTAATTGATCTAAAACCACTTGCATGTATATGTTTTTTAGATTTCCAAAGTGGACCCTGCCTTAGCTTCCTCCTCTCCTTTACCTCTTCTCCCTCTTCTTTCGCTCTGTGTTGTTTTTTTGTTGTTGTTGTTGTTTTTGTTTTTTTGTTTGTTTTGAGTCAGAGTCTTGCTTTGTTGCCCTCAGCACCGTGGCATCACAGCTCACAGCAACCTCAAACTCTTGGGGTCAAGAGCTCCTCTTACCTCAGCCTCCCAAGTAGCTGGGACTACGGGTTCTTGCCACAACGCCCAGCTATTTTTAGAGATGGAGTCTTGCTTCTTGCACAGACTGGTCTCAACTCCTGAGCTCAGGCAATCTACCTGCCTTGGTATTTTTTTGTTTTTTTACATCTCACTCTGTCTCCCAGTCTAGAGTGCAATGGCATCATTTTAGCTCACGGCAACCTCAAACTCCTGGGCTCAAGTAGTCCTCCTGCGTCAGCCTCCCAAGTAGCTGGGACTACGGTCACCTGCCACTATATCCAGCTAATCATTTTATTTCTAGCAGAGATGTGGGTCTTGCTCAGGCTGTCCTTGAACTCCTGAGCTCAAGCGATCCTAACCTTTGGCATTCCAGAGTGCTAGGATTACAGGCATGAGCTACCACCCCTGGCTTTTTCCTTTTCCTTCCTTTCTTCTTTTCCTTTTTCTTTCCTCCTCCTTTTTTCCCCTCTTCCTTCTGTTTGCATTTAAACAGTTGTGAGCTACCTTTCATTGGCGTAGAATTAGGGCAAACGTGGAATTCTCCGGCTGACTAGAATTGCAGTGGGTTCTAAAGCTATATCCTTTACAAGAAACTACTGGTCTGTGGTGTCTGTATTTTATAAAACTTCACTTCTCTCACCTGCCGATTTGTTCCAAGTAGCCCTTAGTGGGACATAATATGATGATGGATCTGCTGCATCTCCACGAGAAGTTCTTCAGACCTCTCCCAGGTAGGGGCACACCTGCCGTTCCCTCTCTCCCCATCCTAGCATGCCATCTGGTGACAGAATTGATCCAAAAAATGCGCGCCTGGGATAGCCCCTAAGATGCGCATTCCTCCCCAGTGTGGGCAGGTCTCTGGAGAGGTAGGCACAAACCTGTAGCCCAATCTGGGTCTGTTGCCATCTTCTTAAAGTGAGAGACCAGGATACTTTTCCAAGTTGGATGGATACCCTTCCCCCATCACTAAAGTTGTTCAGGCTCGCTTGATTAAATTTGGTGAAATCAGAAAAGTGAGAAGTCACCTTTCACTGGCTATGTTCCCAATGCTAATGAGTTTGTAAGTATTTGATCCCACTATTTGATTTTTATGTCCGGCTGCTTTTGACTTACTCAGAGCATTATGTCATTAAGAACCTAATGAATATCATTTTACCAAAAACCCAGAGCAAACAGTGAAACAATGATTGCTGCAAGAACAAAGCTGTGCAAGAAAGCAGAAGTCTTTGTGGTACCGTGTTGCCCTTTGTGCACACCATGGGCGCATCCACAAAGTGGGGAGTGTGTGTGGTGGTGGAGGCGGGCCGGGGGGCTGCCCTCAGCCACAGTCAGCAGTGAGCAGCCTAAAACCCCTGTTAGATGGGGGAATAAATACTGAAGGAGAAGAATGGAAGATAGTGACCTCTGGGGAGTAGGAAGGGAGGGGGAGTGGGAAGAGGATTGCAGGTTTTAATTTTAAAGTATGTGTGTGTGTCTTGTAAGAAACCTCTTTAAACTATATGCAGGTATAATTTTGATAAATTTGCCAACTAATAGTTCTTTTTTTTTTTTTTTTTTTGACACAGTCTCAAGCTGTAGCTGTTGCCCCGGGCAGAGTACTGTGGCATCACAACTCACAGCAACCTCAAAGTCTTGGGCTTAAGTGATTCTCTTGCCTCAGCCTCCCAAGTAGCTGGGACTACAGGCACCCGCCACAATGCCCGGCTATTTTTTGGTTGTAGTTGTCATTGTTGTCAGGCCCAGGCTAGATTCGAACCCACCAGGTCTGGTGTATGTGGCTGGCGCCCTACTCACTGAGCTACAGGTGCTGAGCCAAATAATAGTTCTTTTTAGAGTTTCTTTTATCAGGGTACTTTCCTCTTGTAATAATTTAGTTGACTCTTTTTCTCTGGAAAGTCATTTACAAATGACTTCGTACCTGCCTTTCCAACACCACCTCTGATCTTATCCCATTGGCTAGAGCTCCAGAACGACAATAACTGAGGTTGGCAACAGAAAGCATCCTGAATTTACTGGGAAACCGTTAGGCCTTCACCATTAAAAGTGGTGGCAGCAGGGGTTGGTTTGAGCTTAGAAATCCTTAACAGTTGGGATTTGTTTCTAATTCTTAAGCTACAGGTGCCTCCCATTTGTTTCTAATTCTTAACCTTGTTTTAGTTTGCTTATTACTCAGTGTTGGTTAGAGAATGTTCCTTCTGGTTTTTAGCAACAACTAACAAAATTTTGACTGAGTCTTTCCCCTCAGAAAGCTATGATCAATTTAAGCAGAACATCCACAGCCTGTTTCCTGTTATCATCGATACCAAGAATGTGACAAAGGACATCTGGAAGGTGACGAAGGGGATTGCTGTTTGCCGTGGTTAGGGACTGCTTTGTCCACACCAGTTGCACTTTGTTTCTTTTGTGGTACTTTGGGTTCTTTTTTTGTTTCTTTGTTTTAATTGTTTTTTTTGTTTGTTTGTTTTGTTTTTGTTTTTTTTGAGGCAGACTCTCATTATGTCACCTTTGGTAGAATACCGTGGCTTCACAGCTCACAGCAACCTCAAACTCTTGGGCTTAAGCGATTCTCTTGTCTCAGCCTCCCAAGTAGCTGGGACTACAGGTGCCCGCCACGACACTTGGCTATTTTTTTGCTGCAGTTGTCATTGTTTGGCAGGCCTGGGCCAGGTTTGAACCCACCAGCCTCTGTGTATGTGGCCAGCACCCTACTCACTGAGCTACAGGCGCTGACTTGTTGAACTCTTCTCTTTTACAACCAGTATCAGTTTCATTTTGTATTTGGGATTGTTGCATTTGCTTTTATGATTTCTTCTCTCTTTCAAGTTCCTGTGTTTTGACTTGTGTAAAGCACATGTACTTAATTTAGATCATAGAACAATTTATTTTAGCTCAATACATACCCTGTAAATAATTGTAATATCCATCAAGAGCACAAGGATAGGGAAGATCCTGTTTAAACATCCTAAACTTCATCTTTCCTGAGGCCGTGGGTTCCCAACCCTGCTGGCATGTTAGAATCACTTGAAGTTAAATGCTGACAGCCAAGGCCCCCTTTGTTCCACAGCAGGGAAGATGGTATTTCTACAGCTCCCCAGGAGGTTCTGTCATACAGTCTGGGCTGTGCACTCCATGTGGAGAAGGCAAAGACCTGCTGCTCTAAGTGCTGCTTAGAAATTAAGCTGAGGAAGAGCGAGAGGAGACTGAGATGGATGCTGTACGCCTCAGGGCAATCACTTGGAGTGAATTATTGAAGAAGGGAGCCACAGCCACAGGGATGGGTTACTTGGCACATCTCTGCCCAGAGAAGCTCTTATTGTTTGAACTCCACATGTTTCTAGCTGCTATGAACTCTCAGGATTTAGTGACCTGGCATTTCTCCAAGGCCCTGTAATCAGAATGGATGTATTCCGAGGGTTTGTGGCTTCTATCCTAGTGCCTTGGATTCCTGCTTTACAGGATTTCTTTTCTTTCTTTCTTTTTTTTTTAGAGATAGTCTCACTTTGTTGCCCTCTGTAGAGTGCTGTAGCATCACAGCTCACAGCAACCTCCAGCTCTTGGGCTTAGGCAATGTTCTTGCCTCAGCCTCCTGAGTAGCTGGGACTACAGGTGCCCACCACAATGCCCAGCTATTTTTTTGTTGTAGTTTGGCCGGGGCGGGGTTCGAACCCATCACCCTCGGTATGTGGGGCCGGTGCCCTATTCACTGAACCACAGGATTTCTTGAACACACGTCTTCTAAGGGAGATGTGTATGGATTTGTGTGCTCCCCCCCACCCCCAAGCTTGGGTTATTGGGAGCCCTTCTAGGAACCCAGGGGTATGACGTGGCCTGGCATGGTAACTAAGGAATAAGGATAGTTGTGCCGTCTTTGAAGAGAGGAGGTTGGAGTTAGCATTTCCTGGGTCATCTTGATGGTGATTGGTAACAGCTGAAGCAGAATAAACTAAAAGCACAGGTGTCTTACGCTCCCTGATTCGTTTTCCATAATTGTAGGAACTGAATTTCCCGAGGGTTTCAAATCTTTCTGAAGTGTACGAAGTCCTGAACAGGTGAGGAGGTTTCCTGAGCTGCTTCTGGAGCACAGTGTGTGGGTGCAGCAGACCTGTGCTGCTCCCGGGCCCCAGCATACCCTCTTTTTCCCCGCGTGGGTCACTGGGGACTCGATGTCATCTCCAGCTCCCTGTGCTGCTTCATTCCATTCTCAGGAGACCATCTCGGCCCCAATTTCCAAGAAAAAATGTCAGAGGCAGGAAATCTCTCAGCCCCCAACAGTCTTTTCAGTTACTATCCCCTTTTCCCCTGACTCGCCCTCTCACCAGCAAATGTCCCTGGCTGAAGTCAGCCCCTCCCTCTCCCATTTGCTCTTCTCATTTCACACGGATGCACTTGTGCTCACGCTCACACATGTTCTCTCTCTCACTTGCACTCACACAACTCTCACACTTTCACTCACACACCACTCTTCCTCACACACACTTTCACTCTTTCACACACTCATACTCTTGCTCACGTGCTGTCACTTTCTCACTCTCACTCTCACACTAACACACCCACACACTAACACACACTGTCACATACTCTTACTCTCACACTCTCTAACTCACTCTCACACTGTCTCTCTCAACACTGTCCCACGCACTCACTCTCACACATTGTCTCTCACACACTCACCTTCTGTGACACACTCTTACTCTCACACTCTCACACTCTCACACTAACATTCTTACAAACATACACTCATACTCTCACATTCTCCCTTTCACTCTTATTTTCTCACTTTCACTCTTTCTCACTCTCTTTCACTCTCACTCTCTTTCACTCTCACTCTCACACTCATGCACTTACACTCATTTTCTCACACTAACACACTCACACCCTCACACTCTCCCTTTCACTCTTCTTCTCTCACTTTTGTTCTTTCTCACTGTCTCATTCTTTCACTCTTCACACACTTAACTCCCTCTCACACCTTCTCACACCTTCTCACTCTCCCTTTCATTCTCTTATTCTCATTCTTTCACTTTCTCACTCTCATTCGTTCACTCTCACTCTAACTCACTCTCACTCTAACACTTTCTCACACTCACTTTCTCTCAGTAACTCTTTCACTCTCACACGCTAACTCACTCTCACACTAACTCTCTCACACTAAGTCTCTCACACTCTTTCACTCTCTCGCTGACACTCCCACGCTCCCTCTCTTTCACCACCTTATTCTCACTCAGTAACTCTTTCACTCTTTCTCTCTTTCTCTTTCTCACACTTAATTCTCACTCTCACACTCTAAGTCTCTCACACTCTTTCACTCTCATTCTCTCTCTCTCATTGTCTCTCATTGTCTCTCTCTCTTTCTCTCTCTCTTTCTCTCTCTCTCTTTCTCTCTCTCTCTTTTTCTTACTCACATTCTCCCTCTCTGTCTCACTCACACTCTCCACCCCTGCTGCCACCAAAGATTTTCTTCTTTTTGTGGCAGGTGTCCTTGGAGGCCACCTCTGCCCCAAGCCCACCGCAGTCGGGCCTGGTCCCTTTCACCCACTGCCCGCCCAGGGTGACCCAGTTATGTGCGTCTCTGAATAGGCGTTTGCACTGGGGGTGTAGGTGGCCCAGACCTGCTTAGACATCCACACCTTTGGCCCCTCTCCTTTCTCCGCCCTCGCCCTGTGTCCTGCCGGCTCCTGGACCTCCTGCACCTCCCACTTACTGGTGTGTGTGGTTTTAATCCATACCTCTGGTTCCTGTTCTTCTGCTGGTCTCACATTTTCTCTCCAGGGTCTCCTCAGTGCTTACCTTACCCATCACCATGTCCCAGGGTGGTGGTATCTATCTCCTGGGCACTAGCTGCCACCATGTGTGCAGCTGAAGTCCACAGCCCCACAGCTCTAGGATGCCCCATTATCAGCTGTCTGCAGCGTGATGTTCAGTCTGTCCTCACATCCACTCCGGTGCCTGGAACGTCTGTAATGTCTTTGTGGGCCAGGGCCGACACGGGCTGGGGGACTGTGCATGAGTGGTGTGGGGTAGAGAGAATTTAGTTTCGTTTGAATGCACAAGCTCTGATTTGTGGCTTTTGGGGTTCAAATCCCAGTTTTGCCACTCACGGGCTCTGAAAATAACATTAAGAGAGTTAATCTCTCGGTGCCTCAGTCTTGCACATTATTATCTCAAAGATAGTGACTTACCAGGTTTTATGAGGATTAAATGCATTCACCCATGAGGGAGGGACCGTGCCTCCCTACATGTCAGTGGCTGGCAATGACTCCTTTCCATATCGTACCAGCCATTGTGTGGCAGGGGCACAATCATCATGTTTGCCCCACAGGAGAGAAAATCAGGGCTCCAAGAGGTTAAGCAGCGAGGCTGTTAAAGATTTTGTTAGAAAGCAGGTGAAAGGAGGATTTCCTTGTCAAATGCCATCCCCATTCACCAGAGTCCTCCAGCCTGACCTGGAAGTGGCCCCAGGGCAGGGTGACAGGTGTCTGACTGGAATCCTATCAGCTCTTTCTGATGCCTCCCTCCCTCTGCGTTCTCAGCATCATTGCCTTTATCCAGCCTTTATATTTCATTCCAGCCTGGCCTGTGGCCTGTCTCCCTCTGTTCCCCACAGAGTGATGACTTAAACTGTAAACCTGACTGGGCTATTTTTCTGGCCAAAGTCTTCCTGTGGCTCCTGAAGCCCCTACCCCCGCAGGGGCTGCTCATGATGGGCAGGGCCTGCTCTGCACAGGGACACAAGCACCTGGTGTTGGGCCAGGCTTCCCTCCCTGTCCCTGCTCCAGGTGCCTGACCTCACCTGTCCCTTCCTGCAGCTCACCTGTGTCAGGAAGCCTGTGTGATCGGCTGTGCATTTGTCACTGAGGCAGTGAGCTCCAGGTGGAGCAGGCGCCTCGCTGGCCTTGGTGTGGGGCCTCTGCAGCCCCCCTCCCGCCTGCCCTCATCTAGCTTCCGAGGCCTTATCTGTCTCTGCCCAGCTCTGCACCTCCTGAGCATGTGTCCTCCTTCCACGATTTTAATTTACATTAACTTAAGGGACTGAGGGGAGAATAAGAAGGGGTTATTTTCAGGGAATTGTGCTTTATCCTGTTTGTCTTCTCTAATAGTGACTTGAATCCCACCAAGAATTCTGGACCAGTGATTGTTCACTCAAACAGCTGTGAAAAATACGGTACATTCCAGTGAGCCCTGGCCTGGCTGCAGGGCACAGAGCATGGGTGGCTCCCTGCTGGCCCTGACCGCTGCTCAGCAGGGGCAGGGCAGGTCTGCCTAGAGTTTCTCTCGCATAGCTCTGTGCTTTCTTCTCTACCGTGGGGAGAGCCATGGGGCTGTGTGTGAGCTGGGAGAAGGGCTTGGGAGACAGCAGGAGGCCATGGGAGGCACAGCTGGTGCTCCTGGGCGGGGAGAGTCCTCCCAGGCTGTGTTGCTGATGGCTGCTCTGTACTCTACTTGCGGAAAACTCTTCAGTGGAGACAAAGTGTCCCCATGAAGCTGCGTATGACGCCTTCCTTTGCGGCTCAGGTGAGAGTCACTGCTTTTCTGAAACTCTTAGTTGGTGAGGAGCCGCTGCCTATCCCTAGGTTCCCCATTTCTTCCCAGATGGGTGGCACATACTGGAATTAAAGCATGAGCCTGCATATTTTGCTAAGGTCCGTTACATTTCTGGCTTTCTCTCCCCAGTTCTTTTGAAAGTGGCCCACTTGCTCCTGGAGAGGGTGCAGGGGAGGGCGCGCGGGTGAGTGTCCCTTCTTTTCACCCTATTGTTCACTCAGTGACTAGGATTTATAGAGCACTCGCTGTAAGCTAAGACTTCCCAGTCCCAGGCCCTACCAAAGATGGGAGAATAGAGAATGTCACTGGTGTCGCTGTCTCATCCCTGACTGAGCAGCAGTCCACGTGTTGTGCAGATAGATGGCCTTTCCCCAGAGGAGCAGCCCTCTCTCACCACCTACACCTCTTGCCTTGGGGGGGGTCTTTGCTCCGGCTACCTGTCTTGACCTTGGATGAATTTCTGTGTGTCAGAAGACAGGATGATGGGGTTGGGTGGGTTCTGACCCCTTCCTCAGTCCTGCCTAGCCTGGTATGTGCGAACTGTCTCCCAGTCATGGTCACCTAACCGTAAGTAATAGTGAGGTAGGTGGATGGAGCGTTCAAGCCAATGGATGGCATGGCATTAGGGTCCAGAGTCAGGCTGAGAAGGGCAGTGATTGGAATAAGACGGGGGGGAAAGATTCATGAAACCCCAAATACAGTCCCTACTGTATTTTTCCGTGACCTGGTCCTTGAACCCAGCACCGGGTGCCTGGGCACCAGGAACACGCTAGCAGGAACAGGCATTCTCTAGCGCCACCTTGCTCTACATTTACTAGATGGGATTTAGCAGACCGGGTGGGAGAGTGAAGCAGCTGTACATGCAGTTACGAACATCCAACGGATGTACGGTGCGCACTTATGAATGTAGAATATTACAGGCAAATGGTAAAGGAATCGTTCTAATTTACATACAAATTCAACTTAAAAATTAACCTACAGAACCTACCTCATTCATAACCCGAGGACTGCCTGTAGTGTTCGTTGAGAATGTATTCCAAAAATGTTTCTAAATCAGTCTCTTAGCTCGGGTAATGCTATATTTGTCCATCTTAGTAGTGGATATTATAAATACAAATACCGAGGGCACCAAAAAAGTATACACATTTTAAGAAAGGAAAAAAACTGTATTAAAATTATAATACTCAGTATATATCGGTAATGAGATGAACACAAATCATGTTTGACTTCTACAATGACAAGAGGTACTCAAAGTATGTATATAATATATATATCTTAAAATGGATATAATGTTTTGGCACCTCTGGTATATGATGTGAGAAATCTTCCAGCCCGTCTCCCCTTTGCTGTGGATTGACAGCGTGGGTTCTAACCCGTTCCTCAGTCCTGCCTGGCCTGGTGTGCAGTGGTGCCCGCTGCTAGGTACCACTGACAGTGAAGGCGCTAACAGCAAGGGAGCCCCTCAGTGCACTGGGCCCCCTGTCTCACATCCTCTGGGACTTCTAATTGTCATGACCTAAAAACCCTCCTTGGTTTAGAGAAGTTCTGTAGCTGCCCAGGCCTGCCTGGCCTATGGTTTTCCCAGGGCTTGCAGTCACCCATATGTGGTTCCTAGACAGAGGTGGGGCTAGGACAGACGAGGCTATGGGATGGGGGATGTCCTTTGGAATCAGGGTGCTGCCCTGTCGTGGGATGACAGAGTGAGGCTTTTTCTGGGCAGTGGCCTCCCACTAATTCTCAGCCTATTGCTAATGTTATCAGCACAGGTATCACTCAGCTGCCACCAGCAGAGGGTGACCATGTGGAGGTTCTGCTTCTGCTTGGGCCATTGAGAGCTCTTTGAAATTGGCCAGGGAAGGACACCAGAACAAGCCCCAAGACTTGAGAGCGGGGGGGGGGGGGGGGGGGGGGCCCGCGCCAGCGGATTCCCCCTGGCGTGTAAACTGTCGCTATGGCCACGGCCCTG
>CAUYPK010155716.1:0-11528 GCA_963574355.1 Loris lydekkerianus
ATTATAATATAAATTTACAAACATATGATTTAATAAAAATAAAAAAATAAAAAATAAAGAGCCAAACACAAAGACAAAAAAAAAAAAAAAAAAAAAGGCAGTTGGAAGAATGAATGAGATTATGTCAAGAAGGCCATCTGAGTTCCGGTGAGAAGGGTGCTCTCTAAATACAGGGTGTGATTGTGTGTCACTCCCAGGAAAGGGGAGATCCAGGCTGTCTCTCAGGCCCTCTTCACCTATCACTGTAATTGCAGAGACACTTTGATGGAGGCAGAGCGGTGACCGGTCAGAAGGTGTGGCCGCGGGTGCAGTGTTCTGTCTGAGGACCTGTGCAGGGTTTAATAACTGCCTGGACTCACTGAGAAGAGCAGACAACCAAAATCCTCCTCTCAGCTTTAAGGCCACCTCCTCCCACCCTGCAGCAGCCTCCCAGGGGTGGGGAGGATCCTGAGCTAGCCCGCACTCCACGGGTGCTGGTCTGTGGAATCAGGGGAGAGTGATATCAGCAGAATTCTCTTCATTTACAAGCTCAGATTTCCTCAGGAGCACAGTGCTATGATTTTGCCTGTGCTGAAATATTTATGGACACCTGAAGTGATTGGGGATTAAGGGGTGTCCCCTAATACATTGGGAAGTGTGGAGAACTATGCTTCTTTGCTGTCACAGGGATGTTCTATGTGCTGTGCCACTGCCAGTCAGGTCATGTGAGGGAAAAGGGCTATCAGGTGGGCGCAGTGAGCTGGTGTCGTGGGTAACAGACGTGCCAAGAGTTGACGGGAGGAGAGGGTGGACATCACTAAAGGAATCTGTTTCACATAAGGAAAGCAGGTAAGACAGGGATTGAGTCAGCCGTGGGGTCCAGACAAGGGATGAAGACTCCAGGAGGATGTGTATCACAGGGCCCACAGCCTCTCCTGCCTCTCCTGCCTCTCCTGCCTGAACATGGGGGCTGTCGGATCTCCAGCTGCAGCCCCGGCTCCACTCTGGACCTCCCACGTCAAAACCCTCGTGTCTTTGGACTTAAATAGAATTGAATTTAGTTCCTCAACCTGCTTCCTAGATGGATCTCTGCATCCTGTAAGCCTCAATGTCTTTATCTGTTGAATGTGATGATAATATCCACTCTACAGAGTGGCTGGGAGGACACTGTCCCAGGGGAGAGCGCCATTAAGTGAGGCTTAGCAGTGGCCAAAGAATCATAGCAGGATTTTCTAAGATTCAGTCTTGCATATGAGATCATTGTGTCATTTGAGGTGTCCAAGTGACTGTCTTGGTAACCTGCCTACTGCCCCAGCAAGGGGAGAGTGATATCAACAGAATTCTCTTCATTTACAAGCTCAGATTTCCTCAGGAGCAGCTCCATGATGCTCCTGCAGAGAGCGATTCTCTCTGATCCCTGTTCCCAGCTGAGTGTGGACACCTGCCTGGGCTTCTCTGTAAAACTCTGTCCTTGAGCTTTGCCTGCCTGGCATTCATCACTCAATACGGGCTGTAGCTTAAATTCCAGTGAGAGGAGACAGGCAATCAATAAACAGGTGAAATACCTGGAAAGTTAAATGCCAGGCTCTCTAAGGAGCAGGAAGGGGGCTGATGAAACTGGCATGTGTCAGAAGGGGCTTGCAATTTCAGAGAAAATGAGAAGGGAGCATTTGGTTAAGGACTGTAGCCCCAGGGAAAGATGAGGTGTCAGCAGGTAGGTTTGTTTCTTCTGAAGTTTTCTGAAGTGGTCGTGTCCTCATGTGGTCATTCCTCATCCCACGAGGTGCTCACCTCATTGAGTCTTAAAGACCTCTAAAGACTCAGTCTCCAAATACAGTCACATTATGAGGTGTGAAGACTTCATCACATGAATTGGGGAAGAACATGATTCAGTCCCTGACACCTGCTAAGCATAACCACTGTCCTCATTTTTGTAGTAATTACTTTCTTGTGTTTATCATTTCATGAGTTTAGTCTTCTCAGTGTTTAGTCTTCTCAATTTTTTAAAGCTTAAAATGTCATTAAGTCCCTTTTAATCTATAAGCTCTCTTTTCATTACTTTCTTTTCCTTATGATGATCTCTTAAAGAGCTGCGGCTGTCCAGCTCTTCCCCAGAGCCCCCAGGGTCTGCGTGCTGGTTGCAGGCCCACGGCGCGCCCAGCCTGTTCTTCTCTGCTCTGTGTCTCAGCTGGACCCAGACATTTGGGCAGATTAGAGTTTGATCCCTTCAGCAAGACTGTAAGGAACAGTGTGTTCTTTCATCAGGAAGCAGAACGTGTCTTATTTTTGCTCTGTTTATTTTGATGTTAGCAGCTATTGATGCCAAATGCTAAAATCCATTAATTCCTTGTGAGTTGACAAATAATGATGTTCTATCATTTTGTTTTCATTTATTAGCTGGAATTTATTTATTTTTTTGAGATAGAATCTCACTCTGTTGTGCCCTGAGTAAAGTGCTGTGGCATCATAGCTCATAGCAACCTCAGACTCCTGGGTTCAAGTGATCCTCCTGCCTCAGCCTCCCAAGTAGCTGAGACTACAGGCACCTGCCACAACTCCCAGCTAGTTTTTCTATTTTCAGAGATGGGGTCTTGCTCTTGTTCCAGCTGATCTTCGACTCCTGAGCTCAAGCAATCTATTAATACCATCCTTGGCCTCCCAGAGTGTTGGGATTACAGGTGTGAGCCACAATGCCCAGCCTATTAGCTGGAATATTTTTACAAGTTTTTTCATGTGTTTTTTGGTTGCCAAGATAAGTTAATATAAGATAGGCAAGATAAATACTTAATTATTTTCTTTTACTTACCTATTTTTCAATGCAATGAATTAGTTTTCTGTCATCTTCAGGTAACCAATTTCAGTTTTTTTTTGTATTGCTATTGTTTTTTTTGTTTTTTTTTCCTGGTTTTCACACTTTTATTGTAAAGCTTGGGAATAATTATCCAATCTTTCTTCGACAGCTCACCAAACAAAGTGGAAACAACTTTTTTAAAAAATTTAAACATTGTTATAAGCACATGCATTTAACCATATTTGTGGGCTCCAATCCAATGTGATTCTTATCCTATGGGAACCCCTATCATCTGTTCACAGGCCAGGGGGAGCCTTTTTAAATTGGTTCCTGAATGTGGTTGACATGGCCCTGTAGTCTCTGCCAGCCTCTTCCCTACCATGGTTATTATCTTAAGCATTTCCTGCCTTCAGGCCTAGCACCAACATTTCTTTAAGAAATCCTGGCTTCTCTTAGTGGGAAGTGGAATTTCACGATGAGAGATTGGGTGCTGGAGTGCTCTTTGATACTGGGTTGTTGTTTCCATACTTTATCTGTTCATACTTACATAACTGTACCAATTTAGGACTCAGGCTGTTACTTAACCTCTTTTATACAGCCTCTGTATCTTCTTCCTGCATCCTGAGAGTCTTGTGTTGATTGTAAAGGACACAGGGGATGTTGGAATAAGAATACCCACAGTTACTCACTGGTTTGACCCTGCGTTGCATGCACGGCCATTTCAGAGTAACAGGAACATCACCACCACTAAATAAACTGTGGAAAGTGGTTACATATTTTTGCCTCTGCTATGCCCATTTTCTCCCCATTTTTTATTACTTGTTGGATAAACTTGTTAGCTCTCCTTTACTTAAGTATAATATACATTTAAAAAGCCATCCATTTCAGGTGTACAATTCAATGAATTTGGACAAGTGAATACATCAGAAGTGCTGTAAGCACCACAGTGCATACGGTCCCACAAATGCACACACGCATGTGTGTACAACACCACAGTCAAGTCATAGAATATTTCTAGCACCCACAAAACTGTCCTCATACCATTTTATAGGCCCTTCCCCAGTTTTGCCCCCAATAAGCGCTGATCTGCTTTATGTCATTAATATTTTCCTCTTACAGAATTTCATGTAAATACCATCATACTTGTGGTCTATTATGCATAGTTTCTTTCACTTAGCAGAATGTTTTTCTTTCTTTCTTTTTTTTTTTTGAAACAGTCTCACTTTATCGCCCTCAGTAGAGTGCTATGGCATCACAGCTCACAGTAACCTCCAACTCCTAGGCTTAGGCCATTCTCTTGCCTCAGCCTCCCGAGTAGCTGGGACTACAGGCGCCTGCCACAAAGCCCGGCTATTTTTTGTTGCAGTTTGGCTGGGGCCAGGTTTGAACCTGCCACCCTCGGTATATAGGGCCAGTGCCCTACCCACTGAGCCACAGGCACTGCCCATAGAATTCTTTTTTTTAGCATAATGCTTTTGATATACACTGATATACACCTATGTTGAATGTATCAGTAATTTATTTGTGTTATTCCTAAGTAGTATTTTGTTGTATGATACTGTCACAATTTTTCACTCATCTGATGATTGACACTTAGATTATTATCATTTGAACTAGTAGGACTAGAGCTGCTACAATCATTTTCATACAATACATGTCTTTCTGAGACATGTGTTTTAATTTCTCTTGGGCAAATGCCTAAGAGAGAAACTGCTGGGCAGCATATGTTTTACTTTGTAAGACAGTGGCTGTACTATTTTGCAGTCTGAGCAGCGATGCATCAGAGTCCTCGTGCTCCCCTCATCACTAACATTCGTTGTCATTAGTCTTTTTAATTATAGCCATTCTCATGGATGTGTCGTGGTATCTCATCATGATCAACGGTTTACTTCCTTAAGGACCAATGATGCTGTATGTTTGTGTGTTTATCTGAGAAAGATACATACACGTATCACTTACATAGACATGGAACTGCGTTTTCTTTTGTGAAGTGTCTGTTCAAATTTTTGCCCATTTTTGTCATCATATTATTGAGTTTTAAGAGTTCTTTATATATATATGTATATTTTTTTTCTTCTGAGACTCTGTCACCCTGGGGTAGAGTGCTGTGGTGTCATAGCTCACAGCAAGCTCAAACTTCTGAGCACAAGAGAACCTCTTGTCCCAGCCTCCCCAGGAGCTGAGACTACAGGTGCACCAAACAACACCTGGCTGCTTTTTTTTTTTTTTTTTTTTTCTATTTTTAGTACAAAAAAAATATTTTATTCTTGTTCAGGCTGGTCTTGAAATTCTGAGCTCAGGCAATCCACCCACTTAGGTCTCCCGGAGTGCTGTGATTACAGGTGTGAGCCACTGCACCCTGCCAAGTTCTTTATATATTTTAGATGCTAATCCTTTTATGAAACAAATGATTGCATTTCCGCTTTCCTTTTTCTTTTCCTTTTTTTTTTTTGAGATAAAGTCTCATTCTGTCACTCTGTCACCCATCATATGACCCACCTATGTGTCATCATAGGTCACAGCAAACTCAATCTCTTGGGCTCAGGCAATCCTCCTGCCTCAGCCTCCTGAGTAGCTGGGACTACAGACACCTGCCACAATGCCTGGCTAATTTTTCTATTTTTGGTAGAGATGGGGTCTGGCTCTTGCTCAGGCTGGTCTTGAACTCCTGAGTTCAAGGGATCCACTTGCCTTGGCCATCTAGAGTGCTAGGATTACAGGCATGAGCCACTGCTCCCAGCCTGCTTTCTTTTTTCTTAAATCCAACATATAGACTTTATTCAACAAAAGTAACAAACAAAGTCCAATAGGTACTTTTAAGAGAAACACTGCCTAAAAGAACTTTTATCTGAAGCCCCTGCAGTTGCATTTGAGTGGGCTCTGTTGCTCGCACACAGGCTGGATGAATGATCTGCACATTCTCCAGGCATTCACTGAATACTACCTTTTATACACATGCACATTAAATTTGAAAAATATTTAATTGTCCCCCGTTAGGCTTTCTTCTTATTAATCTTTTTGGAAAAGGCCATCGAAGAGAAGGACGTGCAGTTGCAGCTCAGGAGTCTTGTGACTGTGTTGAGCACCAAGCCGCTCCACTCCGCTTCAGACACAGGTGGGTGTGAGGCACTTGTGTGGGAAGTCTCTGGGGAACACGGCAAGCAGCACTCACGTGCTTGTTGAGGTCCGTGCCCCTGAGTAGAGTCTGCTGCTGGGCCCTCCCGTCAGCCCAGGGCAGGGCGGGTATAGGGAGTCCTGCAAGGCAAGGGCCAGACCAAGACCAACCCCCACTCCCTAAAGGATTTGTGAAGAGCAAACATTTTACCTTGTCATTTTTGTTCTTTTATATTTTATGCCTTCTGTCTTCTTTGCCTTGTCTAAGGTAGGATGATTTTTCATCATTCCATCTACTTTTATCATGTCCCTCTGCGTGTGCTTGATTCTCTCACCTTGTTAATTTTTGGAATTTTAACTCTGCTTCCAGATCAGTATATTTTGTGTGGTCACAACCCTTGTATGACAAAGCAAAAAGAAAAAGGCTGTGAGGAGTTACGATGCTGAAGCCGCTTGCTTTCTTTTGCTATTGGCATTTTGACGGGGTGTTTTTCTTTTTTTCCCTCTCCTGCTCCCCACTCCCCACAAAGGACACACAGTTCATTGTCCCCTGTGGTGACATGTGACTGGTGGAACTAGGTGTGATTTGCTTTTGTTCTTCCTATTGTTCGTTTTCTACTTTTTCTATATTACATCATATTAGTAAAAAAATGGGAAAGTATGTCTATGTCTGGACGTACATCGCAGCATTTATTTGTCCGTCTGCCCATCAATCAAGTCCTTGATACTTCTTCCCCCAAATTACTCTTTTGATAACTGGAAAATCTGTACAGTTGGTATGAAGTTTTTTCTCCAATGATTTCAGTCCCAGAAAATTCATATTGGTGAAATTACAGAGTGGGCGTTTATCTTTTTAAGGCAAAAGTAAGGGGAAAATGGGGAATCCCCACCCTTGCCTTGCACCACCCATGCCCCTCGTCCAGGATTCCTTCTCTTCAGGGCTATTCTTGAATTGGAGCCCCACTGTCACCAGACGAGCAGAGTAAACACAGGACAGTCACTTCCTGTCTCAGTCTGCCATGCCTGCTGTAACAACTGCTACATACTGGGGGCTTAAACAACAGAAATGTATTTTCTCGCAGTTCTGGAGGCTGGACGTCTAAGATCGGCGTGTCAGCCCGGCTGGTTTCTTCTGAGGTTTCTCTCCTTGGCTTGCAGATGGCCACCTTCCACCTTGTCCTCCCATGGTCGACCCTCTGCACGTGTCCACCTCCTGATCTGCTCAAAGACACCAGACAGACTAGATTAGGGCCCCCCTAACGACCTCACATTAATTTAATGACCTCACATTAATTTAATGACCTCTGTAAAGACCATATTTCCAAACACAGTCACATTTTGGGATACTGTGGTTAGGGCCTCAGCATATGGGTTTGGAGGACACGGTTGTGCCCACATTACTCATCGTCTGTTGTAGTCACCCCTTTTTCCCTTGCAGAGACAGTGGTACTCTGGTAGAAAGTAGCTCTTTACAACTGCACTGCACAAATAACAGGCTCAAACTCTTCCACCTCAAACATCCGGCTCACAGCTGGTCTCTCTGCTGCTGAGCTGATGATCTGTCTCCATCTCTGCCATGGTGGCTGCTGCCAGCCAGGCTGGTGGCTCTGCTGAAATCTCCCCTCATTCCCCTCCGGCTCATTCTCCTGCCATCGTCCCTGGCTCCCCAGTGGCTCCTAAGATCATGGCCTCCTTTTCATTTTCTTGCAGCTGCACTTTCATCTTATAATCTTACCCAGGTCCGAATTCACTGGGCCACAGAATAATAAATAGTATGCTGCTTTGCAAATCATTCATTTTCTCCTTATTTCTTTTTCTCTATGGCAAGGAAGGCAGAGAAGCTAAACGGGCAGATTTTCATGAACAATATGTGGCTCTTGTGGTTACTTCTAATTCTACTTTGAATGGTGGAGAGGTTTCCCTTGCTACCCTAGGCTGAGTGTTATCAGCTTGTATTTGCATATAAGAAAACCTAGAGCAACTGTGAAAGAAAACAGGCAAATGAGAACAGGTTTGTTTGTAACTACTGCAGATGGGTTTCCCATTTACTCTTCCACAACAGGCCAGATGAAGTTTTTGCTTCTGCTTATAGGTGGTAATCTAAGCATGGTTCCTTACATTGTAATCAGGCTGAAGGTTATACATTTAAAAAACATTGCTTAAGAAAAAGAATGCAAAAATATATTGCTTTTTGCAAGCTTTACAAAAACACATGAGCTTATGCATAAATTGCTAGCCTGCTCCTTTTTCCCCATCCCATACACATAATCTTGGAAGGGGCTTATGCAAGAGAAAGACCCAAAAGCTAATGTTTCTTTAACTTCATAGTAAATATGCTTCTCATTATAATTAACTACTGGGCTGTTTACTTGTTTATTGTTTGTTTCCCACAGTGAGGGCTGTATTCATCATGTGTAGCTGGTGTCCCTACCACAGATAGTCCATAAATATTTGTTAAATGAAATTAATCGCCAGAAATCAGGAAGGAAAAATTAAATGAACATGGTGGCTTGCATCACACAAGTCCCAAAATACAAGCATGCTCACACGCCATGGAGAAGGGGAGCAGGCCCCAGGAGGTTAACTCACATGCGTGATGGTGCGAGGGAGCTCAGAACACCTTGCCCACAGCATTGGCCTCTCTCCAAGCTCCCTTCCTAGGCCTCCCCTACAGCGGGTCCCATTCCTTTAACCAAGGCATTGCAGGTGGCCTCCCAACTCTCTGGAAGTCCTTGGCCCAAAACCTACAGCTGTGGGGGCACGAGTCAGGCCTGGAGTTGGGTGACCTTTGTAAAGAACGTCAAGGCTTTTTCTTTCCCACACATTTGCCAGCAGAAGACACGATAACTAGTGACCTTTTCCTAAGGACATTCTTAGTGCTGTCACTGGGATGGGCTCTACAGTATTGTGGAGAAAAGCCTACCTTTCCTCTAGGCTTAAAATTCGTCCTATCGTCTCAAGACAGGATACTGCCAGGCAGGAGCCCTCTGCAACAGCAGTAATTTAACAGGGATCTCTGGATAACTTCACAATGAGAACACTGCATTGTTTTTGGAAAGAAGGCTCATCGGCAGACCCCGTGTAGGAACAGGGTAATGACTTTTATGTGCCACACAACATTTGGTTCTTTGCGGGGCCCACACATAATGCTGACATGCTAGGGGGTGGGGTTTGTTTCTGCCCCAGGCAACTTTGTTTTGATGCTTTTGGGGCTGGGCATGTGAGCTGGGTCAGGGCCTTAACCATGACACGATATTAGGTACATTCTGAGAAAGCAGAGTTGTGAGAGGAAGTACCAGGAATTTAGAGGTTAAAGCGATTTAGGAGAGAGGATGCAAACAAAAGTAATAGAAACAAAATATGACATGGATCTGGATGAAATACTGTAGTGCAAAAAGACAGGAATTTAGGGAAGGCTTCTCCACTGTTCTGATTGGGCCGGGCTGGAATGACCCTGAGCATGGCTTTCATGGGCTCAAGCCCTGGGTCTGAGCTGTGCTCTGGCAGGTGTGCTCTCTCAGGCAACTAGCTTAAGGATGTGATCCTTACTTTACCTCCCACAAAGAAGGGACTAGTACCAACTGCTATGGTTTGAACATTCCCTCAAAACTCATGTTGAAATTTAATCCCCAATGTACTGGTATTGGGAGGTGGGGCCTTTGCAAGGTGAGTAGGTTCCGGGGCTCCATCTTCATAAACTGACTAATGCCTTTGCAGGTGAGTTATCGTGACAAAAGGATGAGTTCAGCCTGATTTCCTCTGGCTTCAGCCTGAGCTCCTCCTCACCTTCCTTCATGGGATGACCATTGTCAGATGTTGGCACCATCTCTTGGACTTCTCTACCTCCAAAACTATGAAGCAAATAAATGTCTTTATAAATTACCCAGTTGGAACTGAGGTGTAAATGATATAAAGTGTCAACATTGCTAAATTGTTCCTGGCCCTTAGTCGTCTACTCGAGAAAGGGTAGTGACTAGCCATTGCCTGTAAACCATAGCGTGGTTAGAAGTATTGTCAAGTCCGTCTATTGAAAAACCTCACACTTTACATAGATAGATTCCGAGAAGTCTGATTTCAATGCGTGCTTCACTGAAACTGGGAGGAAGAGAGGGAGGGTGGTGCATGTGAGTTAGATACGATTTTCATATGCTCAGAAAAAAGCAACAGGTAACTGGTGACTTCAGAAGACAGCAAAGAAACCAACTATGAAATAGTAAAGGGGAAAAAAATAAAGAAAGGTATGAAGAAAGGGAAGGGAGGAATAAACTTGGAAAATACCTGCTCATAGCAGCAGGATGAGGCAAGCGTCATAACAGTGATTCAGAAGAAGGTTCTAGGAGGAAGGAGATGTGTCTCCAGGAAGAGACAGAACAGAGGACCCAGCCCTCGGGTTCTGGGGACACTGGTATGTCTGCCTGATACCCTGGGTAGCATGCAATTAAGCCCCACAGAGGCACAGAAGAATGATGTTAATGAACTCAGCCAGCAGACCACTGCTCCAGAGCCTGTCCGAAATGAATTGTGTCCCAAGTAGATTTAGCAACTAAGGTATGTCCTGTGTAATATTTGGGACATACTTCTATTTTAAAAGTGTTCATTTTTTTATTTGAAATTCAAGTTTAACTGGCTGTTCTATAATTGATCTGTCAGGCTTAATCTCAGGAGCTCTGCAACATTTCCAGTAGTGTGATGCAGAGTCAAATCCACATTTCTGAAATAGTGGGACTTCCCTCTCCAGAGGCAAGAGTAAGTGATGTCTACTGAGCCCTTGTCTGTGCTAGATACCTCCCATGCCCCGTCCTGTTTAGTTCTTACAGCAACCTTGGGGGACAGGTGCTAGCATTATCCCAGTAACAAGCTCAGAAATTCCTTTACAGTAAAAGACTAATGGAAAGTACTTTACAATAAAAGACTAACCACAGGGTGGGATGTGAATCTTGGGAGGCTGGCCCAGAGTTCATGCTCTCAACAATGTTTGGCTTTGCCACGTTGGGCACACCTACCTTTCTGAGCACCCCTTAGCCTCCTTCTTCCTATGCGGAACTCCTGTATGTCAGGCTCACCACAGCCTCCTGAGCCCTGGTCAGAACCTTTCGGGTAGCAGAGAGTAAAGGCTTACGTCTGGCACAGGTCCCCTTCTTGTCCCTTCCCACTGAGCCAGGGGACTGACTGCTCCCCTGGGTCTCCCATCCTGGTGTGTTGTTCTTCCTCCTGTTTGATGGTCAGGCAAATCCTGAGTCGACCTTGAGCCAGGTGTTAATGTAGGTCAGCCAAGTGTTGATGGAGGTCAGCCAGGTGATGATGGAGGTCAGCCAGGTGTTGATGGGGGTCAGCCAGGTGATGATGGAGGTCAGCCAGGTGTTAATAGAGGTCAGCCAAGTGTTGATGGAGGTCAGCCAGGTGATGATGGAGGTCAGCCAAGTGTTGATGGAGGTCAGCCAGGTGTTGATGGGGGTCAGCCAGGTGTTGATGGAGGTCAGTCAGGTGATGATGGAGGTCAGCCAGGTGATGATGGAGGTCAGACAGGTGATGATGGAGGTCAGCCAGGTGTTCATTGCGGTCAGCCAGGTGATGAAGGCGTTCAGCAAGGTGTTGAAGGAGATCAGCCAGGTGTTCTTTCGGATGAGCACTGGGGTGTTGGGGG
>CAUYPK010155719.1:0-19819 GCA_963574355.1 Loris lydekkerianus
GGGAGAGAGAGAGAGAGGGGCAGGGAGAGAGAGAGAGAGAGAGAGGCAGGGAGAAGGGAGAGAGAGAGGGGGAGAGAGAAAGAGAGGCAGGGAGATGGGAGAGAGAGGAGAGAGAGAGAGAGAGAGGTAGAGAGACAGAGAGAGGCAGGGAGAGAGAGAGAGAGAAGGAGAGAGAGAGAGAGGGAGGGAGAGAGAGAGAGGCAGAGAGAAGGGAGAGAGAGAGGGGGAGAGAGAAAGAGAGGCAGGGAGAAGGGAGAGAGAGAGAGACAGGGAGATGGGAGAGAGAGGCAGGGGGGGAGAGAGAGAGAGAGAGAGAGGCAGGGAAACGGGAGGGAGAAGGGAGAGAGAGAGAGAGGCAGGGAGACGGGACAGAGAGAGACAGGGATAGGCTGCAGATGCACCGCCGCATGCTGGTGTCTTGCATCCCACCACCTAATGTGCCTTGGCGCAGGGTATTACCTGCTGGTGTTTTCATGACAAAGTACCATAGGCTGGACTTAAACACCCAGACCTCACTCTCTGAGTTTGGAGACTCAAGTCAGAGACCCAGGCGTCACCCAGGGAGGCTCCCTCTGAGGCTGGGAGGGAGACTTGGTTCCAGGTCTCTCTCCTAACTTCCGTGGTTTCCTGGTGGTCACAGCTTTCTTTGGTGCAGAGAAGCATCAGCCCGGTCATCGCCTCCACCTTTACATGGTGTGCTCAGGGTGTGTGTGTGTGTGCGCGAGTGCATGCACACAAGCACCCTGATCTTCCCATTTTATAAGGGCACCAATCACACTGGATTCAGGCCCACCCCCAGCAACCTCATTTTAACCTCATCACCTCTGTACAGATCCTACCCCTAAATAAGGTCATGTTCTGAGGCCCTGAGGGTTATGATTTCAACATATCTTCTTTGGGAGACACAAACCATAGAGAATAGTTAAGAAAGAACAGCACATTTGGTAACTGTCTTCTGTTTAGGCTTCTATCTATCAAAATAGTGAGATACTTGTTTACCAAAAGCGGGACTAAATTAGAAGCCAGTATTGTCCATTAATGTATGAGACTGTGCTTACATTTCACAACTACATTTAAATTTTAAGTCCTGATTTCAGTACTAAGAAACAGCCAAGTGGGCACTTCACAAGGTTAAGAAGCCCTTCGGAAGGAAGCTGTGACAGGAGCAGTCTCAGGCTGATCTTCTGTGTGTTACCTGTGCAGAGCACAGACCTTTTCCGGACTGTGCTTTTTGCTGCAGGCTGTCCTTAGCCTTCATCTTGATCCCACACGAGATGAAATCTGAGCCACCAGATCATTGCTGGGTTTCCAGCTGCCAGCCTGAGTTTGTCCATGTCACTGATTCCAACTACAAAACACTGGTGCATGAAATTAACAACCTTATAAATAGATTAGACAAAAGGCTGCAGTTACCCATTGGAAACAATTGAACACAATTCAGTATGAGACTTTCCAAATACCTCTTTGTAATTCAAGGGGCCTAAGACCTAATGAAGAGCCTCTGTTTGTAGGTGCTGGCCCTCAGCTCTGGTGTGGCTGTGTGCATCTCCAGGTGAGGGAGGGTGCTCTGGGAAGTCTATGGGGTGGTTATTAATTTATAAGGTCAGATCTGGTATGTCCACCTGTAGGGACCTTACTGTGAAACCAGCACCTGTACTGCCAATGACTGCTGTTGCCAGGGGCCCTGGAGTAGGAGGCTCAGTGGAGCAGACACTCCCATCTGCCTTTGGAAGGGACTTGCAGCACAGGTCTGGGCTCTCCCAGTGACTATGCTGGGCAACAGCTGCACCTTATCTGTGCTGATGAAGCCTGGAAACGTGCATGGTGTGGATTTTGCCACCAGCACTTTACACAGCAACACAAACTTGCAAATCGGTTCAGGAAAGTAACCAAAAGAGCAGGTTGGTTTTCCCTAGAGAACTCCGTCTCCCACCTCCACAGAGTAGAATGGGGGCAGATGAAGGCCCTGAGGGTCCAGAGGGGGGGCTCACGTCTATCCCAGGCAGCAACTGCCATACCACCTTGCGGTTATAAAGCACTTTCGTATTGTTTAGCTCTAAGTTCAAGAAATAACCATGTGAAGTCAGCAGAGTCAACCATAGTATCCTCATCATATATGTGAAGGAAATGTTGCTTAGGTGATTAAGTGAAAATCTGTGGCAGAGCTAAGGCAAGAGCCTTTGTTTTCTTTCTTGACCAAGTCCCTTCCCTCCCCTGGGGACCTCTAAGACCTGCCGCGGTCCCTGCTATAATCGCGGGTGCCTGGGCAGAGTCCGAGGGTTTACCCTGGGCTCACAGGTGCTCCTCAGCTCCTTGTGTTTCCTGGACGTGCATCTGTGTTGTGACTCCCAGCGTTGCTCTCGGCCGAGGCAGACTTTTCTCTGGGAAACTCTCCCATGGACGGACTACAGCCCCAACCAAAGCTGCTCAGTAGCAACGTGCCAGCTCTGCTGGAAAATGTAAACTTTATGGACTCTTATGCCTTTTTCATTTTGTTATCCTGCCCCAAAACTATTTGATAAAGTAATAACAATTAGCACTTGTAGTGTGTGTGCCAGACCCTGTGTCACCTATGCTACGCACGCTCTCATTTGGTCTTCGCTAGAAACCTGCTGTGGGCTTCACAATTCTCCCCACTCTCTATGCAGATGAGGGCGCTGAGACGAAGGGCAAATCTGTGAACTGACCACGGCTACTCGTTGATTTGGGAAGCTGAGTTGTAAACTCAAGTCTATAAATTTTCAAAGCTGGAGCTTTTGTTAAAGTGATGGAATATTTGGTTTGCTGTCACTGAAGTGTTTCAAACCTATGGAAAAGTGCAGGTGGCATTATATATAAACAGCCACGCCTAAAGCGCGAATGTGACAAATGCGATCTGTCTCAATGGATGTGCCTGGGCTCCTGAAGACGGTGTGAGTTCAGATGCTATTGAGTGACCTGTTGTGAAGTGTGGTACTTTTATTTAGTCGTTCTGTCTAATTGCTGACGTGTTCTGTTCTCTCAAATATTGAGTGAGATGTATTGAGATCTCCAATGTATTGGTAGATTTGTCTAGCTCTCTCTTCAAGTCCATCCAGTTTTACTTGATGAATATTGATGCTCTCACAATAAACAGATACACGTTTAGGATTTCCATGTCTTCTGGATGAATTGGCTCTTTTGTCATTGTGAAATGTCCCTGGTAGCGTTCTCTCATCTGTTAACATTCTGTGTTCTGCTATCTATTCTCTTGATGTTAACACAGTATTGCCAGGTTTATTTTGATCAGTATTTACATAGTATCACTTTTTCTATCTTTTTACTGTTCATCCTTCAGTATGTTTACATTTTAAAGTATGTTTCTTGTAGATAACATATAATTAGGTCTTTCTTTTTAAAAATTTTACACTCTCTGCCTTTTAAACAGAAAGTTCAGGTAAGGTATTAGCAAATTATGGCCCCTGAGCCAAATTCGGCTCTCTGCCTTTTTCGAATAAAGTTTTATTGTAAAACATCTATGAGCATTTGTTATGTATCATCCAAAGCTATTTTTGCACTAAAGCAGTTGCAATAAAGACTTATGACCTGTGAAACCTAAGACATTTTATCTCTCCCTTTAAGTAAAGTATTTACTGACATTTGGTTTACCAACACTTGATATAATTATCATCAGGATTTGGCTTAAACTTACCCTTTGCTGTTTGTGTCTTTATGCGCCCCCTCTGATTTGGGGTTGTTTTCTCCTGTCCTCTTTTGGTTACTCAAGTTTCTTATGGTTACATTTTATTTCCACTGTTGAACTGATAAGCTCATTGTTTTGCTTTTGGTCGTTACTCTGCGTTTATCTTGTAGTGAGTGTGATTCATCACAGTTTATCTGCAGACGATTCACCACTTCACATGACACAGGAAACCCCCCATGCCTTACAGGGACACCCCTGACCTCTCCCCCATCCCCCTTTCTAACATTTTGCCATATGTTTATTTCTACATATGTTAAACCCTGTCCTATATCGTCCGTATTTTTAGGATAGAAAATCAGCCATCTTTAAAATAAGAAAAAACAGCTGCGTATTTAGTGACCTATTTCTTAATTCTTGATCCTTCCTCACGGACGCTAATTTCCTCTGGCACCATTTCCTTTCTTCCTGAGGAACTTGTTTTAACATTGCAGTGCTGCTCTGCTGGCAGGGAATTCTCTCAGAACTCTTTATTTCGCTTTCATTTTTAAATGGTGTTTTTGCTAGGGACATGATTCCAGGCTGATTTTTTTCCCCAGTACTTAACCGTGCCGTTTCCTTGTCCCAGCCTATGTTGTTTCTGAGGACTCTGTGCTTCTTCTTATCTTTGTTCCCAGTACACATGTGTTTCTCCTCTCTGGATGTATTCAGGGTTTTATCTTTATCTTTAATTTCCCGTGGTTAGAATACCGTGTGCGTAGATGTCATTGCTGGGAGCTCTGTGAATTTCCCGGCCCTGTTGTTAGTTGTCTTCCACTCGGCCATTACCTGGTCACAGATTCCCTGGGCTCCATTCTCTCTCACTGCTTCTCCTGGGTCTGTGCTGATGTGTACCTACATCATTTATGTTGTTGCAAGCCTCTGGCTGCTCTGTTCTATTTTTATTTATTTACTTTTTTACCTTTTTTAAATCAATATAATGTTAAGAAAGAAAAGTCAGACACAAAACAATAAAGCTAGAATGGTTCCATGTATACAGGGTCAGGATGGGACACAAGATGAGAACGCAGTGATTCAGACGCGCACATGGGCTTTCTTAGTGTTTGATGAAATTGTGTTTCTTGATTCATACATTTCTAGGCTAGGTGCAAATTCATTGAACTACACACGATTTGTGTCCTTTTTATGGATGTGTTGTTCTTCTATTTAAAAGCTTATCTTAAAAATAAAAAACAGTCCCCTAAGTGTTCTTCTAAGGATTATTAATTTTGTGTAAATCTGTGATCTTTTTGGAAAGTGTTTATGTTTATGTTGTGAAAAAGGAATCTCAGGTTCTAACTTCATTTTTCTCCTAGACCAAGAGTCATCTTGTCATCATGATTCATTGAATTGTTCCATCATTTCCGGGTAGTTTTTATTGCAGTAACAGCCGTTTATTTATTATGCCACCGGTACATGATCCAGGTCTTGTTTTTCTCTTCTGTTCTATTTATCTGTCTTTACACAACACTAAACGTTCCACGTATTCTAGCTTTATGATAGATTTATATCTGAGTCCTTTCTTCTAAAACTTGGTATTGGTTGTTACTTACTACTTAGTCTTCCATACGCATCTGGAATCATCTCTCCAATTTTACTGAAATCCCTGTTGGCATTCGTGTGGAAATTGTATTACATTGAGATATTAATGTGGGGAAAATTGACAACTTCATGATGTCGAATTATCCCATTCTGGAATGTGGTATTTAGCATAAATAGGTAGGTCTTCTTTTAACTCTTCCAATAAAATGTTGCAATACTAACCATAAATGTCTCAAATATATTTTGGAATAATTATTTCTATACAATTTTCAATAGTATAAATTAGTTCTTCCTTTTTAATTACTGGTTGTTATCAATGAATGGAATTGCTAATGACTTTTATTTTATTTATTTATTTATTTAGAGGCAGGGTCTCTCTCCATTACCTCGGCTGGGGTACAGTAGCACCGTCATAGCTCACTGCACCTGCCGACTCCTAGGCTCAAGCAGTCCTCCTGCTGAGCCTCCCAAGCAGCTGGGTCCAAAGGCATGAACCACCACACCCTGCTAATTTTTTCATTTTGTTTGTTTGTTTGTTTTAGAGAGAGGCGTCTTACTTTTATGCCAGGGTGGTCTCAAACTCCTGGCCTCAAGCAATTCTCCCTCCTCAGCCTTTCAAATTTCTGGAATTACAAGCATAAGCCACTGCACCCCGCCCTGCTAAGGACTCTGTAATATGAATCTTGTATACAGTGAAGTAACCGGTTTCACTGTTAAGTCCCTGTGGTTGGATCCTCTTGAATATTTTATACACATAGAGGCATTTGCAATCAATGACTATTTTGTTTCTCCCTTACCCTACATATCTTTTTTGTCTTTTGCCTTACTGGCTACTTTTTTCAATCTAACATTCACCTAGAAACTGTGATACCATCTACTGTTGTTCTCTTCTTGACTTAAAATGAACATTTGTACCTTCTCAATGCCTTTTTGTATGTGTGCTTTTTGTACCTCTTCTTTCAAAGATTAATGAAGTCCTTAGCCTTCACTTTAATTTTGTTTGCATTTTTAATTGTAAATGTGTGTCGTGATTTTGAGTTATTTTTCCATGCATTTAGAAGCAATCATATTCTTTTTGCTTAATCTATTACTATAATGATTTGCCTAAATAAAGCATCAAATGTTAAACTAAACATACTGCCTTCCTGAAATATACCTTATTTGGATGTGACTTAGTTTTTAAATGTACATTGCTGAATATATCTTATGCTCTTCATATTTTCATTATTATTTTTCTCAATCAATTATATAAGTAAGGGGGCATCTATCCCATCTGAGCTTGATACTCTCATGGGTCGTTAATCCTTCTTAAACTACTCTTCCATTCCTGTAATGAAAATGAGTATGGACTCAGGTATGTTTCTTCCTGAGTCTAGTATGTTTAGAATACTATTAACTCAGTTTTGAAAATTATCATAGTAAAATATGTTCATGTATTTCTAATGTAGTTGAATCCTGTTTCGTTATTAATATTGCTTGTGCCTTGTCTGTTTTGCTCTTTATCAATCACTTATGATTTTGTATATTTCTATTCTTCTCAAAGCCCTGTGCTCTGGCTTGTATCCTCTCTTTTCATCTTTGCTGTATCCCTCATTAATTGCTGCTCTTACTATATCGTTTCCTTCCTTCTGCTATCTTTACATTCACTCTGATTTTTAATTGTTGAGATAAAATGACCATGTAATTTCAACCTTTTCTCATTTCTATGAGTAGATGGGTGTGAATTTCCCTCTATTACTTTAGTTACATCTATGAGTCTCGGTGCCGAGTGTCTTAATGCATTCAATGCTAAATATTTCATATTTTGAATTATAGTTTTTGCTCATGTAGTATTTAGTTTCCAAGTGTATGTGTGTTTTTACTCTTTTCATAAAAACAGTATTGATTTTTTGATAAGTTAGGAACTTTCCTAATTTATTAGAGTGTAATCAAGAGTGTACTCTGAGATAAATTTTAGGTGTGTATCTGCGACTGTGCAGTGCTACGGCTTGGTCAGTGTTTATAACAAGGGTGAATTTATAATTTATGACTGTTGAGTAGGACCCTCCACTTGTTCACTACCTTCCTGGTTATGTCTTTGATATGTTCTGTATCCTTACTATTAATACATTTCAGTCTGTTTTACCTGTTAGATTTTGAGAGGCATGCATTAGGAAACTTGCAATTCTGTATACTTTTGCTTTATACATGTCTACGTGGTTAAATGCCTAAAAGTTAAGGACTAGTACAGCTTTCTAATCACTTATTTATTTTTATTATTAACCAATTACTCTCTTTATCCCTAACAATGACTTGGGCTTGTTTAGTTTTATTTTTTCAAAGTCCCCCCAGTCTGCTGATAATCACAATAGTTTTCTTTTACTTATTTGCCTAGAATGTCTTTACCTAATCCTTTTTGGCACTTTGCTCATTTCTCTTGACTTAATTATGTCTTTTCCGAATTGAATGTACTTTTAAACATAAACTGAAAACATAATCTGACTATAATTATTACAATTACGTTTAAACCTTGAACAAAACAGTTTTGAACTGTACAAATCCACTTATGCATAGGTTTTGTCTTTTTTTTTCAATAAATCTATCAGGAACTGTTTTTGAATATTTATAATAATTAAAAAAAAAGATGAATCACATATCCTGGAAATATTGAAAAAAATTAAGAAAAAGTTAGATATGTCATTAATTCAGAAAATACATGTAAATAATAATCTGTTTTATTACTTACTGCCATGAAATGTTATACTTAACATTTCAACTTCTGTAAAAAGTTGAAATCTATCAAAACTTACGTACACTGACAAAGACTCTGTATGGCACAGTCACAGCGAGGAGAATGTAAACACCACGGAGACGCAGCCGGCGGCCAGAGCTGCTGCCGTCCTGCTAGTCCCCGCTGCACTGCTGTGGTCAGCCCGCAGCCCCTCCTGCTGCAGCTGTGGTGAGCTCAGGTGTTGCCGAACCTGCCACTCGTCCGCTTTGTGTGTGCCGTCTCCCCTTTCCAGTAAGTTGCACATCACAGTAGTAATCTCTTGAGGTTCTTGAGTGTTTTCATCATGTGTGGTGTCCTGCCATAAACCTTGACTGTGGCCCCTGGGTGAGGTGCCAGTGGTGATGCTGGCTCCCAAGAAACAAAGTCAGGACGCTCCAAGAAGAGGTCAAGTTGCTTCACGTGTGCTGTCGATTGAGCGGCTGCCCTCGTTTCAGACAGACGGTCCATCCTGTAAATAGGCGTAGACTTATAGTATCAATAAACGCGGTACAGTACTGTAAATGCATTTCCCCTTCCTTAGATTTTCTTAACATTTTCTTTTTCTCTGGCGTACTGTGTTGTAAAAATACAATAAATAAAATAGAGTATGCAAAATGTGTTAATCAAAAAGGACATATTAGCTTGCATTCCCACCAGCAGAGTAGAAGTGTTCCCTTCTCTGCATCCACGCCAACCATTAGTTTTAGATGCTAAGCTCCATGAAGGCCCAAGTTCCTGCTCTGGCCCCATGGGGAACACTGCAACCTGAGGCCCCACGCCAGGCCTACATTCAGGCCTTATGCTCCCATCAGCTGCCAGGCTTACTCCGGAACTCAGTGTCCTCAGGAATTATACCCTCATCTCCAGCATCTAGAGATCGCCCTGCTCTCATGCTTTGTGTGTTTTCAAACTGTTCCATTATGTCACATCCCTGTGCGTTTAATGGGCAGGTGTTCTCCGGCAGTTTAGTGAGGAACCCACAGCTGCCTCTGGTCTTTGCTGCCTGCACCAGCGAGCCCTGCTGCATGGCCGCCCGTCTGCCGCCACGCCCTTATTTATGAGTATTTCTTCAAGAAGGCATCATGTTCAAGGTGCAGGCTTATAAGTCAGTGCACTAAAGGATTTACTGTGTAGGCATGTCGGTCTTGAGCTAAAGTCAGTGCTCTTGTTTGTTTACTGTCCTGTCCTCATGATCTAACATCCTCTGCTGTGTTCTCAGGCACCTTCAGGACACCTTCCAGGGTTTCTGTATCACTCATGTGTACACGCGCGCACACACACACAGGCACAACACACGTGCTCTCACACGTGCATGCACATGCACACACGTGCATACACACAGCACATGCATGCACACACGCGTGCATACACACAGCACACACACACATTCACTCACTCCCAGCAAACGGTGGGGCCATCTGTTCACAGTCACTACAGAGCAGATGTCCCTTTCCTACTCTCGTGTGTACACGGCCACTGCTGTTCACACGACGTCACCTTGCTTCCTCAAGTTATTCCTACGGTCCCTTTCTGGTTTATTTTATATTATTTCCACTCACTGTATTATAAGTTATGTATGCCTTTTGAGGAGTCAATCTTTGCTTCCAATAGATTCATTGGTTCCTTTTCTTGGTGAAATTTTCCAACAGCCATCACTGCCTTTGTCATTACCTTTGAAAAACCAAGTGTCTGCCTTGCCCCTTGTGTTCACCAGCATGTCTAGCCACAGAAACTCAAGTCAGTGCATTAGTTTGTTCACTGCTTTGTTTATCAGTGGTTGAGCTACTGTCGTGCTGAAGGTGGTGTCTAAGCTGCTGGGATTCACCAGTGCACGTGGTAGACTGGTGTCTACCCCCAGGAGGGGGGAGTCTCTGCCCCCAGGAGGGAAGAGAAGACAGAAAAGTCCAGGCCTTAGCTATGGGCACATGGGTCAACTGAAAAGATAGGACTTCTGTTGTGGCAGGAATCTAGGCCTGGTGGAGAGAAAGTGGAGAGGAAGAATCACCCAAACATCAATGACAGAGAGGAAGGGGTTTGATCTCAGCCAGCAGAGCTGCAGCAGACTAGAATCCAAAATGACAGAGCTCCCCAATCAGCTCTGTTCCTGGCCTTTTATGGGATTCACAAGTAGGCAGACAAAGGAACTACCATCTTACCTCTCATTGGAGGTGTCAAATCATGTGCAGTGTTTATAGAAGCCAAAAGCAAGGAGCAAGCATGAGTTTCAAGGACCTAGGAAGCTACGTTTTGCAACTTCTTAAGCGCTAGGCTACCATGGAGAGGACTTGGCAGGTGTGTCCTTGGGCTTCTGTGAGAAAGCCCTTGTTCTTCCAGATTGCACTTTTCCTGGGTATCCTCTCTCACTGTTAATTTCCAGACAATATTAAGTGGCAAGTTCTGAGTATAGAATGACTGGTACCAAGATTAAAGGCTGCATTTTGGGGTAACAAAAAGCATTGTGGGTTCCTGTGGTTCCAAATGGCTTCACCTAGAAGATAGTCTTAAAATTGAGTCTTGAAGAAGGCATGAAATTCATGTAGGCCAAAAATACAGATGGAAAGGCATTTCAGATGGGAAGAGAAAATGAGCAAAGACCTCCAGGTGTGATGTTTTATGAGGTCAACACCAAAGGTGGCTCAAAGTGAGGACAGAGTGGGGAAGAGCCGGTTGATAACCGACTCGTGACACTGGAGGTGCCAGCTTCTCAGGAGGAATCTGTCATTTTAGCAGCAAGGTCTTGCTGCTTCCATGACCAACATTGGATCTTTGATATTAAGGCCTTACATTAGTGTAGCATCAAGTGTTCCATTGAAACCCAAGTAAAATCTATTCCAGGCCATGTCTTTTATATCATCGTGTGCGTGGGTGGTGATCTCTATAACTCGTGTGTTTCCATTTGCCTTTTTTGCTCTGAAAAATTCTATACTGTCTCTTCCCCCCAGAGTTCATGCTGATTTTCCCTCTGAGTCCTTCATCTGGCTCATCCTTTCTGAGTTTAATTATAGCACCTTGTGGTGGCGTTGGGCTTTTTCTCAGTGTATGGTAATTTCCAACTCCCAGCTTCTCATCTTTGCAATGAATTGATGCTGAATCATCTTTTCTTCAGTTCTTTCAAACTCTCAGTCTGAAGTTAAATTCATTCACTGTGCTAAAGTGTATCTGGTAACTCACGTGAGATGAGTTTGTATCCATCATTACATCATAGATGGTTTCGTGCAGTTAACTCTGCAGAGAGCCTGAAGGCAGCTGCAGTGGCGTGAGCTGCATGTTTGCATCCTGACTTTCGACTCTCCTGTCTTGTAAATGTTGGTGTAGTGAGTACGTCCACCCTCCACCATGGCTAGATAAGGGGGAATCTCTTTGATAGAAGACATGCATTAGCTCCGACAGATGGTGTTGCTTTTAATACACAAACACACGTCACTTTCCTTCACTAGCTTGGGAGCTGTCACTACAGACAAAGAGCATCTTATTCATTTCATGATGGTCAATACCAAAAATAGTACATCCAACAAAATAAGTCTCAGCAGATGTTTGCAGGACACAAACAAAAACTAAGAAATAAGAAAACACCTGTACCTCTTTGAATGCCCTTGAAAGGTGACAGATGCTGTGTGTCTTAATTCTAGAGATGTTTTCTTGCTTACTTTTCTCTCATAAATTTGCCAGAGAAGCTAGTTTTCACTAGTACCCAACTAGTCATTCTTTGCTGGTAGAAGGTGTCATTGTTCTTAACAAAGTTAGACTTGAGCTAATAATGTCAGCCAGTCTAACAATATTAGACTTGAGCTAATAGCACTGACTTGTTTTCTCAAAATCAGGCTTTGTGTTTTGAAACACAGAGGCTCACGTGCAGCTGTGAGAAATGACACAGACCCCTGCACTGTGCCCAGATGCCCCTGAGGGCAGAGCCTGCAAAACAGGGCACAGGGCCAGTCCGTGCATTGGCAGGGATGCAGGCCAGTAATCTCAGAGCTCCTGCTTCGTGTGTATGTGAGAGCCTACATGTGTTCAGCTGTGTGCACGTCTGTGTTCAGCTCTGTGCTGTCACACCTCATGTGTAGGTTCACGTGACACCACCTGCAGTGGTTTGAATGTGTCCCTGAGGAAGCCCATACTGGAAACTCAATCCCCAGTGCAACAGTGTGAGGGGCTAACAGGAGGTGTGTAGGCCACAAGGTCAGGGCCCCGTTAATGGATCCGCCTGTTATAAAAGGCTCCCCCTTTTCCTTTCTGTCTTTGTCGCTGGGTGATGGAGCAAGATGCCCTCACCAAACACTGGCCCTTTGATTTTGGACTTTCCAGCCTCCAGAACTATGAGCCAAGAAATTTCTGTTTATTATAAATTACTCAGCCTGTAATATTCTACTATACTAGTACAAGGCCCCCCTGTGGTCAAGATACAGAACAGTTCAGAAGGATCCCTTGGGAAACCCTTCCCAGCTGCAGCCACCTTCTGCCCTTCCTCCTCCCCAACCCCTAAGAACCCATTTTGCCCTCGTGAATGAGATCAGTGCCCTTGTGATGGTCCTGAAAGAGCTTCCTTTCCCCTCTCCATTCTCAGTCATGTGAGGAGACAACAATAAGGTAGAAGCTTACAACCCGGAAGAGAGGCCTCACCAGAACTAGACTATTCTGGCACCAGGTCTCAAATTTTCAGTCCCAGAACTGGGAAAAATAAATTTCTGTGATGTATAAGCCTCCCAGTCTATGTTAATTTGTGACAGCAGCACAAATGGACTAAAACACCTCCCATCAAAACTGGTGGATGCATTCACAGGATGGACCTCCCATCACAGCAGCTAAAACACAAAATGATGACAACAGCAGATGCTGGTGAGGACGCAGGGAAACTGACTCCTCTTCCCACACTGCTGGTGAGAACATATAAGGCTACTGTCTCAGTGGATGGAGGGCTTGGACAGGAAACCCGCCACGCTGTTTTCCACATGTTAGCCTGGCCTCTTGAGAGCCACTCTCTGGGATGCGCAGCCTCTGGGCCTGTGGGCCTCCCGCCTTGCCCATCCATGTTCTCCTCACATTCTCTCCTCTTCAGCGGACGCCCTCCCTGCCCAACCCAGCACACCGGATCAGGCCTCCATCCTTTGCTCTGCGTCCCTCTTTTTATCTCTGCAGATGAATGGGGCTCTCATCGTGTGAGCTTCTGTTACTGGACAGAGGGGGCTAGCCACCTGTCACTGTCCAGCCAAAATGCAGGAGATAGAGGTCCACCAAGCTTCATTATCAGCAGGCCAGCAATCCTGGAAAACAGCCAGAGTAGACTCTGCAAGACTGTTCCACCTCAGTTACGATTTTAATAGCTTTTACAATGGTATACAAGGAAATACGCCCAGAGAATTTTAACTCTATCTAAAAGAATCATCAAGAAAATAACATAAAAGTTAATGTTTAGTGGAGGGAGGCAAGATGGCTGACTGAAGCCAGCTTTCAGCAGAGGCTTCCGTCCAGAGGGAGAAATAATGGCCAGAACCAACCCAATAAAGCAGAAGATCAGGAGCTGAGCTGAGAGAGAAGATTGATAGGTTCACATCACCCCTGCTGGGACTCCAAGGAAACAAATTTCCGGTGTAAAACCATCCCAAAGAGGACGGGAATCCTACCTCCCCCGCCCCCCAGGAGAGCAACTTGAGGCAAATAGTGAACAGAGGACATTTTGTTTCACCAGTGAGAAACAACTGAGGGCCAGGACTCCCTCCACAGAAAGATACCTGTGCAAGCCTAGGCAGTCTCTGGGCTGGGACAGAAGTTGATCTAATGTTCTCCCTGCCTTCCTGAACTCCCAATCCACCCCTCCCCCCTCTCCTGGTGGTCTGGAAGACTGCTTCCTGCAGAATCCGGAGTGTCTGGAGGATTTTTGCTGGGGCAGGGCATCTCATGGGCTGTGGGGCAGTTGTGCTGAAACTATAACTTTTATAGGGGCAGGGAGTCACAAGGGGAGAGAGACTTGCCCCATGTTGAAAGGAGCATCGCGGGGACCCCCACCACCAATCACCAGGGACCCCAGTAGTTCCCGCTGGCACTCACTTCTCCTACCCGTGGGGCACCACCCACCAGCTCCCCGGCTTCCCGCCTGGGTCCTATGACCCGTGCAGCCACCAGCCTGTGGCTATGCCCTCTGGCTGCCTGCTGGGCTCCTGTGACCTACAGCCTGAGGCTGGCAACTCCACCCTCCAGCTCCCAGCCCAGCTCCTGCGGCCTGCAACCAGAGGCTCCACCCTCTGGCTTCCCATCCAGCTTCTGCAACCTGTGCACAGGAGTACCCCAGACTGGCAGCCCCACACCTGACAGTGGCAGCACCACCCCTGATAGTGGTGGCAGCCCCACGGTCCCTCCCACTGGGGTCAAATTTTGGAGAGATACTGCCCTAATTCTGTGGAACACATAGGGAACCTGACCTGACCTGCAGGGGTTCCAGAGGTGGAGTGTGGCCAACACAGAGACGTGGTCTCTGAGAGAGAGAACCACACTCCTCCATGGTAACCCTTGGCTGAGTACAGATGCAAGTGGAATGCTCTCCAGTTTTCAATGATCACATGAGGCATCAGGCCTGAACGGCTTCCACCTGCAGGTTGCATAGTGAGACGGCCAGTCGGGGAGGCATTATCTACTCTTTGACTTAGATAAAAATCCCTGGTGTACTTGAGTATTAGAGAGAGCTGGGCTTCGGCCCTGTGGGGTAACCAGTGACTGTGGGTGACGGTGATGCAAAGTGGGAAAAGAGGGACCAGCCACCCTGGAATAATTCTTTTGCTGGGCGTGCCTTTCTGACTTCACAACCATCGGATCTAGTCACACTTGAGCTGCCACTGGACCCCTTCTGTTCAGTTGCTGGGGATCTTTTGAACTCTCCCACTTGATCTGTGTTTGTGCTGACCAGGACAGTTGGTTTGGAACTCTTGATCTGGACTGATCACCCAGGGACTCTCCAAGGATATACCCTGGTTGTGTTGTAGAAGGAGGGTCTGATTTTCCTCTCCCAGTTATTGCTAGTGGGGGGCAGGGTGTCTTAATTGCTTGTATTCCTCCACAGCTGAGATTTCAACCCAAAGTCACTGATCCACTAGGATTTGTCAGAGTCCAGCTAAAGACAAGACAGACCCACCTAGCTCCATCATACCAAGCAGGTCCTCAGTGTCTCAGGCTGTAGTACTGATGGGATCTTGGTAAAGCCACAGGAGGGAAAGCTGCAGTCTCCAGTCCCAGTACTCTGGTAAAGAGCTGGTTAACTACATCTCTAGGAGCCCTCAATTTAATTCTACCTTACCAGCCTCTCTAAACAAATGGTGAAAATAACCATGGGGTGGAATCAATGAAAAAAACTCAGGCAATATGAATAACCAGAGTAGATCCACTCCCCCAAGGTACAAGAAAGTAGATGCAACAGGAGATTCTATTCATAAACAAATGGCTGAGATTTCAGAGACTGAGATCAGAATTTGGATAGCAAATAAGATTAACAGAATTGAAGTAAAATTTGAATTAGAAGTTTAAGGAGCAATTAAAAAGTTGTCTCAAGAATTCAATGAATTCAAAGATAAAAGATTTGGACACATTGAAGCAAGAGTTTGCATCCCTCGAAGACCTGAGGAATACAGTGGAATTCCTCAGTAATAGGATGGAGCAGGCAGAAGAAAGGATCTCAGATATTGAAGACAAAGCTTTTGAACACTCCCATACAAACAAAGATGAAGAGAAATGGAGAACAAAGACGGATCATTTCCTGAGAGAGTTGTGGGACCACTCCAAAAAAGCAAACATTCACCTTATTGGAATTCCTAGAGGTTATGAGAATGATCTGAAAGGCACAGATGCTCTAAGAAATTTTAGAGGAAAATTTTCCAAACATGGCAAGTGATTCTGAAATTCAGATAGCAGACAGTTTCAGAACCCCAGCACAACTCAATCCAAATAAAGCATCCCCTAGACACACTGTAATTAACTGTGCCAAAGTTAATATCAAGAAGAAACTCCTGCAAGCAGCCAGACGTAAGAAAACCATAACCTACAAAGGGAAGAATATTAGAATGACTGTATATCTCTCTGCTGAAACCTTTTGAGTTAGAAGAGTGTGGTTATAAACCTTCAGTCTCCTAAAACAAAACAACTTTCAGCCCAGGATTCTGTATCCAGCTAAACTGAATTTCATTTATGATGCAGAAGTCAAATACTTTAATGATATTCACATGGTGAAGAAATTTGCCATAACTAACCAACTCTTCAAGACATTCTCAGACCTATCCTTCATAATGACCACCACAATGCTCTACCACAAAAGTAAACTCACTCAGAAATTATTACTCAAAACCCAAATTCCTATGGAGCATATTGCAAGTACAAGTTGGATCTATCAAGTGTAGAACACAAATGTCTTAGCACTGTAATTGGGTAAATGAGGTGAAGGCTATGTTAATAAGTAGGATGTAAGCACGCCAATTTGCACAAATAATCAACACATTGAATCCCATAATGGCATAAATGTATTCATGATCTATGTACAAATGACTCAATAAAAAAATATATTAAAAAAATTTTTAAAAAAAATTCCACACTGGAAAAAGGATTAAAAATGTCCACTGGTCCTTTGAAAAACTTGACACCCCAAATACTATCAGGCTTATCAATACTCTCACTTAATGTGAATGGCTTAAATTATTCGCTAATGAGGCATAGGTTGGCTGACTGAATACAAAAACTCAGGCCCGATATCTGCTGCATACAAGAATCTCATCTTATCTTAAAGGATAAATATAGACTCAGGGTGAAGGGATGGACATCTATAATCCAGGCAAACAGAAAACAGAAAAAAGCAGGGGTCACAATTTTATTTTCAGATACATTAGGCTTTAAATCAACAAAAGTAAGAAAAGGCAATGATGGTCACTTCATATTTGTTAAGGAAAATGCTCAACTTGATGAGATATCAATTACTAACATTTATGGGCCCAACCAAAGTGCTCCTCAACTTCTAACCAAGACCCTAATAGACATGAACAATTTGATATCTCCAAGCACCATAATAGTCTGAGATTTTAACACCCCTTTGGCAGTGTTGGACAGATCCTCCAAGAAAAACTAAGCAAAGAATTTTGGACTTAAATTTCACCATGCAAAAATTAAATTTAATAGACATCTACAGAACATTTGAATACACAATTGAATACACATTCTTTTCATCAGCCCATGGAACATCCTCCAAAATTGATCACATTTTAGGTCACAAGGCTAACCTCAGCAAATTTAAAAGAATAGAAATGATTCCATCTATTTTCTCAGATCATCACAGAATAAAAGTTGAACCCACCAATAACAGGAATCTGCATATTCATACAGACACATGGAAAATAAATGACCTTATGCTGGGAGATAGCTGGGTCAAATATGAGATTAAGAAGGAAATTACCAAGTTTTTGTAACAGAACGATAATGAAGACACAAATTCTCAGAACATCTGGCATACTGCGAAGGCAGTCCTAAGAGGGAAATTTATAGCACTGCAAGCCTTCCTTAAGAGAACAGAAAGAGAGGAAGTCAACAACATAATGGGACATCTCAAGCAACTGGAAAAGGAAGAACAATCCAACCCCAAACCCAGCAGAAGGAAAGAAATAACAAAAATTAGAGTTGAATTAAATGAAATTGAAAACAAAGGAATTAAAAGATCAATGAATCAAAAAGTTGATTCTTTGAAAAGTTTAACAAAATTTATAAACTCTTGGCTAGCCTAACAAGAAATAGAAAATTAAAATCCCTAATTTTGTCTATCAGAAATGACAAAGCTGAAATAAGAACAGATACCTCAGAAATTCAAAAAACTCTCAATGAATACTACAAAAAACTCTATTCTCAGAAATATAAGAATCTAAAAGAAATTGACCAATACTTGGAAGCATGCCACCTTCCTACACTTATCCAGAAAGAATTAGAAATGTTGAACAGACCTATATCAAGCACCAAAATAGCATCAACTATACAAAATCGCCCAAATAAAAAGAGTCCAGGACCAGATGGCTTCACATTGGAATTCTACCAAACCTTTAAAGAGGAACTAGTACCTATATTACATAACCTTTTCCAAAGCATAAAAAAAGAAGGAATACTTCCCAACAATAGGGAAAAGACCCAAAAAATAAAATTATAGACCAATATCTTTAATGAATATAGATGCAAAAATATTCAATAAGGTCCTAGCAAACAGAATCCAGCATCACATCAAACAAATTATACACCATGACCAAGTTGGTTTTATCCCAGGGTCTCAAGGATGGTTCAATATACATAAATCTATAAACAGAATTCATCACATAAGGAAAATAAAAAACAAAGACCATATGATTCTCTCAATCAATGCAGAAAAAGCTTTGATAATCTCCAGCATCCTTTTATGATGAGAACACTTAAGAAAATAGGTATAGAAGGGACATTTCTTAAACTGAGAGAGGCCATCTACAGCAAACCCACAGCCAATATCGTGTTGAATGGAGTTAAATTGAAATCATTTCCATTCAGATCAGGAACCAGGCAAGGTTGCCCATTGTTTCCACTGCTTTTTAACATTGTAATGAAAGTCTTAGCCATCTCAATCAGGGAAGAAAAGGCCATCAAGTATATCCAAGTAGGAACAGAAATAAAACTTTTACTCTTCACAGATGATATGATTGTATATCTTGAAAACCCCAGGGCCTCAACTACAAAACTTTTAGAGTGATCAAGGAATATAGCAGTGTCTTAGGTTACAAAATCAATAAACACAAATCTGTAGCCTTTATATATACCAACAATAGTCACACTGAAAAAAGACTCAAGGACTCTATTGCTTTTACAGTAGTGCCTAAAAAGATGAAATATTTGGGAGTTTACCTAACAAAGGACATGAAACATCTATAAAAAGAACTGTGATACTCTGAGAAAAGAAATAGCTGAAGATATCAACAAATGGAAAAACATACCATACTCATGGCTGGAAAGAATCAACATTGTCAAAATGTCCATACTACCCAAAGCAATATACAATTCTAATGCAATTCATATGAATTAAAGCACCACTGTCATACTTTAAAGACCTTGAAAAAATAATATTTCATTTTATATGGAATTGGAAAAAAACTCAATTAGCCAAGACATTACTAAGAAATAAAAACAAATCAGGAAGAATCACACTACCAGACTTCAGATTATACTATAAATCGATAGTGATCAAAACAGCATGGTACTGGCACAAAAACAGAGAGGTAGATGTATGGAACATAACAGAGAACCAAGAGATGAACCCAGTTACTTACTGTCATTTGATCTTCGATAAGCCAATCAAGAACATTCAGTGGGGAAAACACTCCCTATTTAACAAATGGTGCTGGGTGAACTGGCTGGTGACCTGTAGAAGATTGAAACTGGATCCACACCTTTCACCATTAACAAAAACAGACTCTCACTAGATAAAAGATTTGTACTTAGGATATGAAACTATAAAAATACTAGAAGAAAGTACAGGGAAAACACTTAAAGAAATCAGCCTGGAGATTTCTATAGGGAGAATATTTTATGAGGAGGACCCCCTGGGCAATTGAAGCAACACCAAAAATACATTACTGGGATCTGATCAAACTAGAAAGCTTCAGCACAGCCAAGAACACAGTAAGTAAAGCAAGCAGACAGCCCTCAGAATGGGAGAAGATATTTGCAGGTTATGTCTCTGACAAAGGTTTAATAACAAGAATCCACAGAGAACTCAAATGTATTACCAAGAAAAGAATAAGTGATCCCATCTCAGGGTGGGCAAAGGACTTGAAGAGAAACTTCTCTAAAGAAGACAG
>CAUYPK010155720.1:0-28939 GCA_963574355.1 Loris lydekkerianus
TTGGGCCCTGCCATGTGCCTGAGGCCTAGTGCAACTTCCCGAGCCTGACTAGAAGTAGATCCATCGAGCTACTTCCGCGTAGCAATGACTCAGCAAGGCCCAGCCTGAAACTGCCTCTACCTAGATACAGCCAACGTGGTATCATGCCACTGGCCGGACCCTGTCACGCACCTCATCCCCCGCCTTCTTTCCCCGCCCCTTCTCCACAATAAAAAAAAAAAAAAGAAAAGCATTCTTAACAGTGAATGTAGGTGGAAATAGGAAATGGCCATCAGGACAGGACAGTTATAATTATGGAGGCGACACCCCCGACAGAGGCCAAGGTCAGCCGAGGAGAGCTCGAGGAGGGACAGGGTCTTTGAAGAGCTGCAAAGCTTTCCCCTGAAACAACTATAATTTTCTTGGTGGTTTTAACAAATTCTTTGCTACTCCTCCTCCTAGGAGATTGAGGTTGGTCAGTCCCCTGCCCACCCCCACATGCAGGTGTGACTGTATGACAGAGCACAGGTTGGCAAAGGTTGGTTTGTGACCAAAGCCGACCGCTTCCTTTTTTACTGCCTGTAAGTTAAGGGGTTTGGAGGTTGGTGGGGCTTTTGCTTTTGTTTGTTTGTTTGTTTGTTTACATTTTTTTATTTTACTTCTCTGATACATAACTATCTACATATTACTTTTGATTTGTCCTCTTGCTCTGCAAAGCCTCGAGTTTGTACTATTAGGCCGGTTGAGAAAACGTTTGCGGCCCCCTGGGATAGACTTTGGGGAGGGGATGTCCCAGAGTGGGAACTGCACAGACACTCCTTACTCAAGTACTGAACTTGGCGTCTGCGGGGATGGCACTTGGACGTCACGGACTCTGACATGAGCCAGTGAGAAAGAAGGGCCCTGTTTCTCTGGGTTCTTCTTCCCCAAATCCATAACCCCATTCTCATCATGAGAAAACGTCAGATAAACCCAGTTTGGAGTACATAGAAAACAAAAAGTATCTGAGAAATTGCCGCAGACCGGAGACACAATGATTAAATGTGGAGCATGTCTTGGGTGGGATTCTGGTACAGGAGGACAGAATTAATGGGAACACGATTGGAACTGAATAGAGCATATTTCAGTAGATAGCATGGCACTGGGGTTGATTCTTAGTTTCCATAAATGCCCCATCATTATGCCCGAAATCCCCTCCTTTAAAGGAAGCGGGGTGTGCAGGCAGGGGACTGGGTATCCTCTGCAATGTCTTTACTAAAGCTGTGTAAATCTGCAATGATTCAAACTATCATGTTAGAACAGCAACAACAAAAGAAACTAAGCCTTTCTCAGAGGCAGGACCAAGGAAGGGGCAGGGAACTGCTGATCTCATGACGCTCAGCCTTTATTCCTAGATGCTCTGGGTAAATTAATCATAATAGTCCTCTTTGGTAGATATGATGACACTTTTCAATCTTATGTAGAATGCAGACAAAAGCGTCTTTAGCCACCATGCAATCCTGATGAGTACGTGACTCACATCTTGTAACATAAGTAAACCATTTGCTCTGTAGTGGACACTTTCAGGCAGGACCTCTTCTGCACCCCTCTGTCCTTCTCCAGATTATTGCACAGTGGTCCCAGAGCCATTTGCTGTTTTTTTTCTATTTAAGTCTCACCACTGAATGATATTATCCCCACTATACACGTAAGGGAGCCAAGACCACTTTTCAAACACCCCAGTCATCTAAGGGATATGGGGAGGGGTCACCCAGAAACAGCCCAGTCTGGGTGGAAGACACAGGCATCGGCTGTCAGAGCTGTCAGCTGTGGGGGCACCTGTTCCCATGGCCCACATTCACTACCAGGAAGCTCCCTTGAAAGAAGCTGGTGCATTGATGCAGGAGTCATTCTGCTTAATCTACCTGCAGAGGTGGCCCTGGATTCAGGGCAGGAGGAGGAGGATGGGTGTGCACAGTTCCTGCCCTACGGACCCTACAGACAGGCAGAGCTCTGTGGAGATAAAGATCGGAATAGAGCTCGATTCTCAATCCTCCCGAGTGGTCCATGAATTGAAGGAAAAATGAAAATCATGGCATCACAAGCAGTCAGAAGTCAGTTCACTCACTTTTATCATACTCGGGGGAAAGATTAAATTTGGTGATGTCCTTAGCACGTGGTACTTTTGAAAAACGGACCTCTGAGGCAGATATGTCTGAGTGAATGTTTAATCTTTTCTTTTTCCCACTGTGGGCCAAGGAGCCAAGGCTGGGCCAAGAAAACAAAGAAAGAAGGAAGAAAAGATGTTTCTGTCCAAGAAACGCACAGAGCCCAGGACAGCCACCACGTCTGAATGCAAACACTATGCTTAGCAAACATCCTGATGTTTGGCGCCTAGAAGGACTCCTCTCAACAGCAGCGAGGGCCAGGCACTGTCAGGGGGACACGCTCGTTTTCATCAGACAGAAGAGCCTGAGGAAGGAAAGGGAAAGGGTACAGAAAGCCCTGGGATGATATTTCTGTTCAAATCCCTGAAGTAGCTTCAGCTCTGTTCCCCTAAATTACCTGGTGCACGCTAGTAATTGCTATTTCAAAGGAGGCCTCGCTGGAACAAAATGCCCCATCACTTGAGCTAGCTTAGCGTTTTCCCCTCTCCAGACAGTAGCTTTTATCTTGAAGATGCTAATGTAAACAGCAAGGACCTGTTGAAGGGGGGGGAGAGCGGGATCAGCGGGCGTCGGGGCTGTGCAGATTGGATCGAAGCTCACAGAGAAGTTCAGCCCAGGTCTCCATGTAGCCAATGTCTGCTCAGCCTATAACTGCTGCTAAAGGTTCAGGGTGGCACTTTAGTGATATGCCTAAAATAGTCTCCTTGGGGCAGTTGGATACAGTCTGACAGCAGTTAAGGTACGAGGGGCAATGATCCAGCTGAAATCTCGTCCGAGTCATTTTGATAAGTGAACTGCCTTGCAAAAGCTCCTTAATTGCCCTCATAGTCCTCAAAGATTCCACTTAGCAGGGTCCTTTCAAAGGTCATTAATCAATCACTAAAGATGTGAAGGTTTTACATTTTGCTTTCTTAACAAAACACAGCCTTAACAAAATATCTCCCACTTAATTTCAGATCAGCTGATACCAGGGTGCCTTCTACTAATAGGCCGTCAATCTCTTTAATTGTATTTTGGGAAATGTATCTGCTTGGCTCTGGATCGAGGGTACCTGGAGTTTAGGGGCCAGGGAGGAGAGAGATCCTTTTGTAGGGACACTGCAAGAATTACACGGTGTATATCCAAACTAGAAATGAGCTTAAAATGAGAGGTTACAATCATTGCATCCCAGTTTTGAGAGGGAAACATTATTATTCAAAGCAGGAAAGACGGAGCTGGTCTAGTTAATGTGCCCCCCTCCCCCACAGCCTTAGAGAGGCTTTACAACTGTGGTTCACCCAGTTCAGTTCTGTTATGTTGTGATAATATCCAACGATCTCCACCCAGAAATGAACATCTGAGATGTATCTGAAGCATAGTTGCTTAAGCTCAACACTGTTGGCTGTGGGTTGTGTAACTCCTGTGGGGCTGCTCCAGGGATGGCAGGCTGTTTGGCTGCCCACGACACAGCCCCCTGAGCCCAGCCTGCCCTGCTTACAGTAACGACAACCACGAATGTCTACATCCCTGGAGTCGGCCATAAACATTTCCTAAGACAATTTACCTCCATTGAGGTCTAAGATCACAGAATTACGGTTGGTCTGCATGGAACTGCAAACAGTTAATTTATCGAGATAAATGTATAAAACACGGTGAAATGATTGACCACATGTGCCACACTGTACGTAGGAATGCAGTGCTTGTGGGTGGGCCTTGGGGGCTCCAGTCTTTGGAGCCTCACCCTATCGTCAAGGGTGTGCACTTTTTCTTCTATGGACTCCATTTCATAATTGGTTTTATTTAGAAAAAATGAATAGGGCAATGTGACTAATTGAGACGAAATCATAAACTGAGAGGGCTGAGAAGCTGGTGGCCTCCCCATGTAGCCTGGGTCCCAGGGGAGGGCAGTCTGAGGTCAAGTGTCTGGGCTCCAAAATTAGGCAGATCAGGCCTCAAGATTGGGCTCTATTGCCTGGTCCTTTGGGTGATTTGGGAAAATGTTTTGTGTTCCTGAGTGTCCTCTTCTTCACCCTGGCAGACACATTCTGCCCCAGGACTGCTACGGACCCAGGAGAGTTAGCACAGGTGAAGCCTGCCACAGAGGAAGTGCTCCATGCACCTGGGATCATCATTCCTGCAACAACGTACCCTGTTTCAGTTCTCGTGAGTCCCTGCACAGCAAGGCCCCGTGTGTTATCTCTCCTGAATTCCCAGGGCCCACCTCCTCCTCTGGCGCATAGGAGACACTCAACAGATGCTCCTGGAATAAACGCCAAATATCTAGGACCAGGAGTGGGAATGGGAGGAACGAAAATCACGTTTGGGGCAGAAGACAGTGTCTGGGGGAAATGAAGATGCCCTGACAAGCTCTCTGGGCATTTGAGTCCAGTTAACACAACTCACGTTGCAAGCAAGGGATGGTTTGTGTCATTGGGTACAGCCGTGAAACCCTCCCTACTTCACAGCCACATGGATCCTGGACGGGAGCCACCTCTGCAAATGTGACAACTTAATCAGCCACCGAGGGTGACCACCTGCTCAGACTACAGACTTTCCCTAGGGGAGGAACAATTCTTGGAAACATATGGGAAACTTTCATGAGTTTGCCCTAAAAATAATAAATAGTGGGTTGATATTCTAGGTGGATATTAGGAGAGAAAGTGACTTCCCTTTGGATTAACAAGCACACAGGGAGAAGGGTAAACGTTTTTGTTCTGTGAATGTGTTTTTAAAAGATAGAGCTAGATTTGAGTAAGATTTCCCATTTTGTTTGTTTTCTTTGGTCCCTTTCACAAGTGGAATTGGATTTTGCACACTCTATTTTGTATCTTGTAAAATTGCAAAGAACACGCAGACTGCCAGCGAGATGCTGCAGATTTCCTCTGTTCTCCTGGAATCAAACACTAAACAGAATTTTTGATGGTCGGGCTTTGCCAGGAGGGAGGAGCGATGCTGCCTTCAGTGGGGGCGGGGAGTCAGGCCCTGTTCTCTGCAGCTGGATCTGGGCATCCCACACGTCCCCTCTGCAGCTGGCCTCCTGCTTTCCTGTCCTGGTCGGGGGTGGGATGGGGAGGGCACGTCCCTGTCCCCAGGTTTTCAAGAGTCCTGAGCTTGTCTCTAACATCATAAATATTACAGCAAGACCAAGCCTCTCCCCTTCTCTTGCTTCCATCCAGCTCCCTGCTGTGGAAAAGAGTTTACATCCAGTTTCTTGGGACTCTCAAAAATGAGCCAGGCTTTGGGAGAGGCTCCCTTACCTGCTGTCTGCTCATGAATAAATGAAAAGTCTCAGGATCATGGAGGAACAAGGCAGTGGTTTCTGTTTGGAAAATTGGGGCAGATTCGAATCCTCAATCTACCCTTTGGAGTGTGAGCAAGTGGCACGAACTGCGTGTGGCTCAGACTGCACGTGGTACGGGCCGCGTGTGGCTCAGACTGTGTGTGGCACGGACTGGGTGTGGCTCAGACTGTGTGTGTGGCACAGACTGGGTGTGGCTCAGACTGTGCGTGGCACGGACTGCGTGTGGCTCAGACTGTGCGTGGCATGGACTGCGTGTGGCTCGGACTGCGTGTGGCTCAGACTTCGCGTGGCATGGACTGCGTGCGGCTCAGACTGCACGTGGCACGGACTGGGTGTGGCTCAGACTGTGTGTGTGGCACGGACTGGGTGTGGCTCAGACTGTGCGTGGCACGGACTGCGTGTGGCTCAGACTGTGCTTGGCATGGACTGTGTGTGGCATGGACTGCATGTGGCTCAGACTGCACATAGCACGGACTGCGTGTGGCTCAAACTGTGTGTGGCACGGACTGTGTGTGGCTCAGACTGTGCATGGCATGGACTTCATGTGGCTCAGACTGCGTATGGCATAGACTGCGTGTGGCTCAGACTGCGCATAGCACGGACTGTGTGTGGCTCAGACTACGCGTGGCACAAACTTCATGTGGCTCAGACTGCATGTGGCACGGACTGTGTGTGGCTCAGACTGCATGGCACAGACTTCATGTGGCTAGCCTGTTGGCTTCTGTCCTTTCAGTGCAAGATCATTTCTGACGGCAAGAGACTGTTTCTCAACTTAACAACAGACCAGGGAGTCCTGTTTCACAAACAGATCTAGAGGACTAATCAAAAATCAGAGCCACGAGTCACGTGGAATTAAAGTGGCCAAGCTACACCAAGGCCAGTGCCGGGGCCACAGCCACAGGCAGCCTCCAGCCTAAAGGCTAAAGCTGCAGCTCAGTTTTCAGGAATAAATATCAGAAATCTCCGGTGCTGTTAAGCAGTATCACCTGGATATTGTGTTAACACTTTAGGCTCCAGAGAGAAGTATCGATTTTCTTATTACTATTTTTAATTTTTAAAGTAGTTACTGTGAGAATGTAATAAAACAATTTTTCATGTGAATCAATAAATATATTTTCATTCTAAGTCAGATAGTACCAAATCTATTTTGGTCAACGTGTTAAAAACAATAATTTGCTTCGTCTTTACTTCACCAAGATTCAAAACAATGAATGACCTACTCAAGGCTGAACAGCTATTTAGAGATTGAACCAGGCTTAGCATTCAGGTCTCCTGAGACATTGTCTAATTATTTTCTCTTAATGAAGAGGACAGTTTTATATTCATGAGGACAACAGGAAGATGAAAATGACTCTATTTTTTGCTTTTGGTTTTCATTTCTACATTACCTTCCCTGTAGTAATAACAGCTTTACATACAAATTAAAATGTTGCACGTTGAAACTACACATATGCATATAGGTTTAAAATAAACATGTATTTTCTTGTTTAAAAAATCTCTATGATTTCCCTGGCAGCAGTGAATTTCTTCATTTTCCTGTGAGTTGTTTCTGGCCCACACCACTCCCCAGAGGAAAAGGACCCCAGCATTTTATATGGCTAAAAGGCACGCCATCAGGTAATTTGATCATTGGAGGCCACTCTTCTTCTTCCCACCAAACTTTAAGGAAAAATGACGCGAAGGAGCCAGAATTTGATTTTGTTAATCATTCCCTGAAGGCTTCACCTGGACGCATCTGTTCTTTATTGCACACCCTGAGGTGGGTTGATAAGGAGTTTATCTTCCTCTTGTCTGTGCTCTGGTGCCTGGAGGAGCTCGGGGGTCTCTCTGCTCGCTTTGCGTCTGGGATCTCTTGCTGTGGCAGCAGCACCAGTCTGCTGGGAGCTGGAATGAATCATTACACAAGAGCTAGGAAAAACAACTGCCTGGTGTCAGGGATCAGGCCTGGTGATGGGGAATAGGCCTGACATCGGGGATCAGGCCTAGTGTTGGGGGATCCCAGCAAGAACCGGAAGAGTTTGGTTTTCTACCCCAAAATCTGAAGCAGCAGCCTGGAGCCTCACATGACATTGAATGTAACGGGAATCAGCAATTAATTCATGAGGATTAATCGATGCCCTTGAATCTGGTTGTTTTCCTCTCCTGGTCTAGAAAGCCGCACCAGCGTGGTCACACACGTCAGCTTCCCTCAGCCACACAGTCTGCGCTGTGCACCACACCTGGACAGGCGGACTCGGGTCATCCCCTTTACTGAACTGTGTGCGCAGGCTCGGCTGAGGCCCAGAGCAGGCTGTTGTCAAGAGTGGGGCCAGTCCCCAAGTCACTGCCGGCCACATCTGAAATGCAGTGCAGGGGTGTGCAGAGAGGAGAGGTTGTGACTCTGTGTGGACGCGTCATATCGGGATCTGGGCCGAGCGGCCCATCCCAGGAAAGGTCCCTTATGCAGGGAATGTTCACATTCTAAGGAGACGTTTCTAGGTGAGGAGGAGGAGGGGTGCTCTAGCCAGAGGAAACAAAAGACGCAAGGGATTGTGGACTTCACTGTAAGGAAGGAGCTTCAAAGTCCATGTTTTTATTGAGATTTGTGCATTTGCTAAGTCAGAGGATTCAACCCCCTGAGCGAGGGTGGCCCGGATGTGCCTGGGCTCCCTGGGGTCTGCACGCAGCCATGTTTGCACACAGCCACATTTTGCTGTCACAGTGGACTTGATGAAGTGTCACACCCCCTTATCAGTGGTGTCTGTGGCAAGTCTCAGAAGAGCACCGAGCAAGTGTGTCTGGGTCCCTGACCCCATGGGGGGGGCGGCAGGTGGGCGTAGGGATGGTTAAGGTAACCACAGAGACAACGTCACACAGAGCGAGGGTGCACATCCTACCAGGTAGAAGTCCCTGGCGTGTTGAGAGAGGGAGACAGGAGGTCGTGTCCCAGGGCAGCAAAGTAGGAGCTGAGTGGGGGATGAGAAGGTGCTCCCTGGACTGAGGGGTGCAGGGGTAAGGTGGGGAGCAGAGCCCACCACAGGGGGAACACGACCTGGGGGTTCTGATAGGGTGACCCAGAAAGTGGGGCCTATGAGGAAGCCCCTTCCAGATTCCCTGCTCTTCGGCCTCCTGGCAGTAAAAGAAGGGAAGCAGTGGATAAGGAAAAGTCCCCAGCCTGCCATGCTCCCCCCAGATATTCCGTAATGTGACAGGAGGAGGAGGAGGACTGATCAGGCCCTCAGTACACACAGCATCTGAGGCTCACTGTGACCCCGCTAGTGGTGGCAATGGTGTGACCTACACGGCACTCTTTGCACTTTTATCCCGCAGGCGAGAACACCAAGGTGCCAGAGAGGGGTTCCCAGCACTGGGGTCAGGACCACAGCCTGGTCCCGGTAGTTACTCCACAGAGGCTGAGATGTGGGGAGACCTCACAGCTCCTGGGTGCTTTTATTTTTACTTTTTAAACTAATGATTCTGGCTGGCCCTTGCAGGTGGGGAGACGCCACCTTCTTCACTCTTTTTGTTTTCATGGCATCTCTGTCTGGTGCTGGTTGTGGGCAAAGCTGCCGCTCTCCCTCCTCTGAGTGTGGTGTTTGCTGTGCGTCTCTGGTGTTTGGCTTTATCCCAGGGAGGCAGCTCGCCGCTGTTCCTGGCTTGTTTGTATTTTCTGTTATCATGAACTGGTGTTAAGTTTTGTCAGAGTCTCCTGAGTGTGTCTGGGTGATCATATGGCTTTTTCCGTCACTTGTTAATGGGACATACTCACTGCCTTGGTGCAGCTGGAGTGGTGAGCCATCCCCCACCATTATTTTGATTTCTGTGTCTGTTACCAATTGCTGCCAAGAAGCCATTGCAGCTGCAGGTTCCCCAAAGGGCACAAAGGTGCTGGGGACGGGGCCTAGCTAGAGCTGTCTCACGGGAGCAGGGAGGGTCTCTCCACTGCAAGTCTTCTGCAGAGTAACAGAAAAGTCATGAAAGAGTAACAACAACAGCCCCTCCCAGCACCCCAGGGTCTTCCTCAGCTCCCTACAGGACGAGGACAGGTGGCAGGCTCAGGTCGGCACAAGCTCTGTCTAGTGTCTAGGGAGACTTTAGGGACGTTTCTTGGTCTTCTCTCTTTTTGTTTACATGGCCACCTTATTGTGAGTGGTGGTGAGTTTTCATGTACAATAGATATAAATACTTCTTCATATCTTCTTTATATAAGTGATAAAGGCAACTTTATCAATAGGAGCTAATTGAATAAGACGTTTTGTGGCTATAACAGGCACATATCTAATGTGCCAGCCACTAGTCCATCATTTCAGTTGTATTTCAATCCTTATTCTAGGCTCAAGGTTGGAGACAGGTGTCTGGATTCAGGCCCGGAGGCAGAGATTCCAGACGTGTCCAGGGCTCCATCCATAAGGAGATTGCTTTGGCACGGTGGGCAGCGCTGGCCCAGGACTGGAAGCCTGTAGCCAACTTGGGCAGGGGCCGCACCGTGAGGGCCATGTGGAGAGCTGGGAGCCATCTGTCTCCCTCAGAAACAAAGCAGGTGGGGGACTGAATGCCAGCTGCCCAGCGGAGGCCTGGAGTGCACTGGGGGCCGCTCCCCCAGAACCGTCCGTCCCGGGTGCCAGCAGCCGTCTCCTTTCTCATGGCATCTAAACTGAAAGGCAAACCCTTGGAAATGCCTCATTAGTAAGATAAATATCAGCTTCCTCTTATTTTGAATGACAAATAGGAAAATATCAAGCACTGAATTATTATTTGAAGTGAAAATGTACATTCAGCTCTCAGGATAGAAGGGAAAGAAGGGGGGTGGGGGGAAGAAAGAGAGAGAGATCCAAGGGATGGGGGCGAGTCAGAGAGACCTAGATGGCAGGGGACATGGCACCAGACGGGGTCCCCTGAGCTGCTCACACACTCCTGGCAGCTGCAGGTTCCTCGTGCCCAAAATCTTTGCACTTTTTCACTTCTATGGCTCAGACGGCTTCTGAAAGAACAAAGCCTCTCTCCTCCTCCTTCACAACTGGGGACAGGGTACCTGGGCTAGACCCCGGTGGACGATCCGTGTCATCATCATGCATGGCTATTAACAGCTTCAAAATGTTCCAAACACCTGATGGAACATTTTCATTTCTGGGAATTTTACTCTTGGGAAATAATCAAGTAAATACATGAAAGTATATGTAGGGAGATATTGCTCTCAGCATTTTTATAGCAAGAAAAAATGAGGGAAGTGATCAATATGTGTGTTAAGAGGGAAATGGTTAAATAAATCATGTCTCAGTATCTGAAATGTTTTTTTCATTTGAGAGGCCATCTTTGTCATATTTTGTCAAATCTGAGAACCTTTTGAATTATTATTTCCTTAAGAGTATTTTCCTTTCTTTTAAAAAACTTCAATAGTATTTAGGGTTAATTCTTTAAAAAATCTGTGAAATCATGGGATTGATACGCTATGCATGTAATTTTGAAAGTGAAAATAAAAATGAATGCACATTAAGGACATTTTAATCTATGTACGACCTCAGAGTCTCAGTAGTAAAACATCACACTCTGGGAAAGACTGAATTACGACATCACTGGATGTGTTGCTATGCAGTTACAGTCGTGGTGCTACCTTCCCACGGTTACTAACAGGGGCAGGTTGTTGTACAGACGTCACTGAGGACCTGGGACATGCCAGGGCCATGCCTTTCCCTAAAACACACAAGGGATACAGGATAGTCTTTGTTCAGAAAAGCTCTTGGTCAAATTAAAATTAGCAGGTGACAAAACACTGTGCATGGTGTTACCCATTGTTTAAAAAATGTGTTTTGTCTCTCTCTCTCTCTCTCCCTCTCTCTCTCTTCCTCTCTCTCTCTCTCTCTCTCTCTCCCTCTCTCTCTCTTCCTCTCTCTCTCTCTCTCTCTCTCTCTCTCTCCCTGCACACACACACACACACACACACACACACACACACGCAAACACACACACAAGTTGTCAAGGGAGAGATTCCCAGTGACTGACTATATGTATCTGTGCACAGCAAGACTGCAAATGATTTGCACTTTCTTTTTGGATAGATAAAGATTCTACTCCATCTAAAACGAAGCTGGGTGACTCGTGCTAATAACAATTTTGAAAAGCACACAGTGGAAATGAATGGTGCACCTCTTTTCCTTGGCTATTTTCAGAGGGTTAAGGGAGCAGCTGGTGGGGTCCCTACCCTTGAGTTTCAGTTTCTGCTTCTTTGGCGGGTTAAGTAGGACTCTCCTCGGTGACAGCCAGCTTCTGCCGTAGATTTGGAGGTATTAGTTGAGGCTGTTTGTGCCAGCAGGCCCCAGAATTCCCCCCCCCCCCCCCCCCCGTGTGAGATGTTGTAAGAGATACGCTGCAATTGAGGATCGTGGCACACTGAGTTGCTGCCGCACGCGGTGGTGGAAATATGCTTACTTGGTTAGGAAGGGGAGAGGGTTGGACACAGGAGACGTCTTCCCATTTCTGATCAACATCGGACTGTAAGGGTCTCTATCTCACCCACTGTCGGGGCACCGCGAGTGGCTTTCTTTGCCTAAGAGTACAAAGAGGGAAGCCGAATCTCAGGGGCCTCCTTTTCAGCTCTCACCAGGACGTCTGAAACTGTCAGGTGACACTGCTGTGCGTTCTGTGTTTACAAAGGGGGGGAATGATACAGTGAAGTCTAGCAAAGGTGAAGGAAGTTTTCAGACAAGTTTCCTAATCAGGTGACTTCAAGTTAGTCAGAGGCAGCTTATCCTTGAAAGGCCTCATCCGATCAAAGAAACCTTTAAAAAGGTTTAGAGGCCAGAGATGGGCAAAACCAGAGAGCTTCATTCAGAGCATCAGAGGTGATTCGTCCTGCTGTTATTGAGGACACAAACCACCATGACTCTCCGGGCTGCAGGGACACGGTCCTGTAGAGAAATACCTGAGCCCAGGTGAGCCGGCCCCAGCCCACATCCTGATTCCTGCCTGATGAGCTGGTGCTCAGATCACCCTGGGAAAGCCATGCTGGAAACCCACGGCCCACAGAAGCTGTGGGGAACAGATGGGTGTTGTTTTACGCCTCTGACATGAGGCCGCTTGTTCTGTGGCACAGATAGCATGTGGCCTGCTGCGCCTCCTCCCTGGGAAAGCGAGAGCCACGAGGAGGCTGTTTCCTCTCTGCTGCACAGAACCCATTTCCAGCTCACCTGCATCCTGGCACTGCTGGGAAGGTCTCAGCTTTCCAGTGGTCTGGATGAGGGCCTGCGGCTGCCCCATCGGGAACCAGAATAATGAGAACCGGGGATTAAAAAGAAACCAGCGTTTAGTTCAGGTGCTCTGGGGGCTGAGCTTCTCAACCGGGTCAGCCACCAGTCTGTCCTCCTTTGTCACCCACGTCTGCGGGGACTGACACACAGGAACCCACCCCCACCTGCCCCTGTGTGGGGAGTTGGCTTGTTCTGAGTGTCTCTCTGAGTTCTGAGGTCCTGCTATCCTGGTTGCCACCACAGACCTCAGCGCTGCCTCGTTCTGTGACGCCTCTGCGTTCTGCCTTTTATCTCATTCTGGTTCATTTTTGCTTGTAGCTTTTTTCTGTTTTTCTGTTTCCCTTTCTCAGTTCCAAATTTTTCCTTCAAAATGAGCAGACAACAGAAAAAAATTGTTGAACTACCTTGTCTTGTCTGAACAATAATCTCAAACAGCGCACGTGCCGTGAGGAAAGCTGTTCACACAAGCGGGGTGTCTGCAGGGCTCCCTCTGCTCTTCCTGTGGCCAGGGGCCCCTTCATTCTTTCATTTTAGCAGAGGCAGCGAAGAAAGAAATAGTCCTGTTCCACGAGCAGCGAGACGTTCCCAGGCACAGCGTAGCCGTCTCCCCACAACCAACCCGCCACTGGGCATCTTCTTTCTCAGCCTCTCGTTCCCTGTGCGTGGTTCCCCAGCCCCCTTGTCATGTGAGTTAGTGACAATGGGTCTTGTGCACAGCGGTTTCTACACAAGCCAGCCAGGGCCTCTTCCCGGCTGGGGACACGGTTCTGTCCACCCGAGGAGGGAGCTGAGGAAAGTTGGAGCCTAAATACAAATATTAGGCTTTGGGGGGGATTTTTTGAAGCTCTTAGTATTTTTTTTTTTTTAAGTTGAAACAGCTAACCCCAAGGGTGTTGTTAGACTATCTTCAAATTGAAAGATTAAGACCCAGTCTCTTCTCTCAGGAGGAAATGGACCTATTTTTAAACCACCACATCTCACCTTTTTCTTGAATAAAGCCTCTGAGTTCACAGTGGAGGTGGTTTGGGATGTGAATTAAATTTTCCTTTAGGGACTCATTTAGGACTAATGTAAATGACTCTAATCCAGCCTCCCTGGAATATAAAATAGCAAACCCCTGGTATCAGTTGAGTTAACTTAACTGAACATGGGAAATAAAAAAGTAGAAATCCAGGTAAGGAATTCTACAGGAGCCACTGTTGAAGCAGCTGGGAAGGGCTGCAAGGTCAACTGACGGTGGATTGATGGGCAACACCAGCTGGTGAAGCCCTCACCGTGACAGTGTCTGCACAGAGTGTACCCGCCGTAGGCCAGACCATGTGCCCAAGTGTGTGAACGTTCATGGGGACCAAGTTAACCAGGGCCAAGGGAGGGTCATGGACCGACATCTCCACCTGGACAGGGCAGTGGGCAGCAGCACTCACAGTCTCCCCAACACCGTGGGTGCTCTGAGGATGGTCCAGAGCTGCCCTGAGGTCACATCCCCAGCAGGCTGCTGTGAAGTGAGGAGGGGAAGGCGGTAGAGAGGGAAGGAGCAGACACTGTACACATTTCATCCATCTCCTGGGCTCCTAAAATTCAGCAAAAACAAACCAAAATGCTATAAGGTCCAGAAGCTGGAGATTCGAGGTTTTCCAGGAATAAAGCTCGACTTTGGTTCTAAGTATCATTCTCCAAACATTTCTACTGCTGTTCTCCAGGGGTTCTTGGAGAAATGTCTGATTTTGGGTCTTAGGCAAGAAATAAAGAAGGTGATCCTGCCTGGAGCCCCTCGGGAGGTCCTGGAGTAAAAATACACTCTCAAAACAACAGCCCAGCAACAGTGACAAGGAGACCTTCCATGTCAATAAGAGGGTGATGTCAACAGGACACAGGAGCCAACTGAAAGATAACCCAGCAGCTGAGCTGAAATAATTGGAAAAACAAAGTAAGTAATTAGCATTGGATTATAACCCAAAATATGAAATGAACATCCAGGAGTCCATACTAATATAAATAAATATTGGATCAACAAATGCATGGGGGAGGTAGACAAATCTCTTGTGCATAAGAATTCCAAAGAATTTACTTAGATAAACCACTCTCAGAGAGGTGGGGCACAGCCTGCAACTCTAAGTGGGGCAAAGAGTACAGTGTGGAAAGGGGACAAAATGTGTAAGGTCACCTTACACCGTGGGCAAGGTCAACGTAAATAGTGATACGACAGATCAATGCCACCTGCTCTGGGTAGGGTGTGACAGGAAGACACCTGACCTCTGTAGTCTTCCTCCCCCTAACCGATAGCTTAGCCAAACCATGAAAGAAACGTAAGACAAATCCAATTTGGGGGGCATTCCATAAAATATCTGACTAGTATCAAAGTCATCACAAACAGGGGAAGTCTGAGAAATTTTCACAGCCATGAAGAACCTAAGGATATGTGACACCTAAGTGTGATGTGGACGTCTGGATGGGGACCTGGAAAAGAAAAAGGAAGTTAGGGAAACGTCAAGGAGATTTGAACAAAGTGTCGACTTCACGTGATAATAACATGTCAGTACCGGTTTATTGGTTGGTGTCTAACGCACCCTCCCGACGTAAAGACTTTAACAACAGAGGTAACAGGGTAGATGGCCTGTGGGAATTCTTGCACTATCTTTGTAATAAGTCTGTGCACCTGCAATTATTCCAAAATAGCTCATTACAAAACCACCATGTGGTAAGTTTTGAGCAATGTTATTAGATTATTATAAGAGAGGTGTATTTAAGTTGAATGGCTGAATTTAATTTGAGATCATGTCCATTGTGACGTGAGGAGGAGCTGGGAAGATGACTTTATGGAAAGTCAGGGCTAGTTCTTGGTAGCCATTCTTCTGGAAACTTCTATCATGATCTCTCATGACAGAGGTCAAGACTGGGGCTGGCAGGTGTCCAGCAACCTACTCAAGGCCACCCTTGTGCTGTGCAGGAACGCTGGGGGCTGGTTCTACTTGCCCTGTTGGCTGTGAGACCATTAACACCATCACCACTCTGCAGAAGAAAATGGAGAGTAGGCGCTAAAGGGGCTATAGGCTCCTCCTTGTCAGATGTAGTGTTGGCTCCACTGTGAGGTCGTTCTCAGCACCTTCAAGGGCAGCTGGTGGGCTGGAGAATTATAATTGTGTGGCAATGAGTAAATTAGTGAGCACGGAGAGACCAGTCCAAGATGGTGGGAGTTAGACACTGTTCTTCATGCTGGGTTTTACTGAGCTATTAAAAACATTGATTCACTATCTGGGAAAGGAGGTGTTGAACTGTTAGATAAGTCACCTGTGCATCACAACTGTGTGTACGGAATAGGCCTGCCTGGGGTGATGCCTCAGAGACCAGTACGTGCATTTTAACAGCTGATCCTTGCCATGAGGCTGCCCAGGGCTGTGGCAGGGAAGAGGCAGGACACTTCCTGCCCTGTCTTGAGCCGACACAGATGTGGGGACTGGCAGGTTGTCTGACTGTTGGTTTCAGCCCAGAGACGTTTCCTGGTGCCAGCATCTTCACCGGCTGAGAAAGGAGCCTACAGACTTGATATTGTCTGACTTCCTGCAAAGCAAATTTGTAGTCCCAAGTGCCATGGGGAATTTTAACGCCCAGTGATATATGGTGGGAGATTCAACCTGGGCTAAGTTTAGGATTGTTAACGTAGGTTCCCCTGGAGATTGTTTATTAATATGTGCTCTGGTTTCCGGGATTATGATTATAAACCAGATGGTTTAACTGTTTCAATTGTGCTAATGTGTATGCTTCTGTCTTTGTACCGTTTCTTGATCTGCTGAGAAACTTCTTGACCAATATGTAGAAAATGAAGATTCTGTGGCAATGCAATTTGTTTTACCCACAAAAATCCACAGAAGAAATGGAAACCATCCTTAGACTGGCAATTTCTGCACATTCCCTCGCACCACGCCGTGTTCACTCAGCCCAGGCGGGCGGGGGCAGAGGAGGTAGGTGGTTCAGGGGCTCTGAGCAGTGAGAACAGACATGTTTTTAAAGTAAATGATGACTCATTGGAGTCATACAGTGCTCCAAATTTCAGTTACTGAAATCAGTGCATCTTAACCACCCCTCGCCCCAATGCATGAGAAATCTCAAAGCCTCTTTGTGGGTCTAACCTGGCTCGAGCTGAGTGGCCCGGGGTCTGTCTGTGGCCCTCGCCTTTCTTATGCTCCAGCTCTGCTGGACCCACAGGGACACTGCAGTCAATTTCCCGAGCACACATTTCTGACCCTGAAGCCCACACTCTCCTCAGGGAGGGGTCACAGCACAGAGGGCCCAAGCCAGCCAAGTGTTATCGAGATTTCCTGATCTCATCACCACTCAGGACTCCAGGGAGGGCTTTCACCATATGCAGTGGAATCCAGATTTGCAAGTACAAACATTTAGGTCCAGGGACCCAAGAGAGCCGAGAGGGTGGCTCTGTCCCCATCAGCCAGAGCAGAGGGGAGAGGAGAGCTTGGAGCCCTCCCCTCTCTGCTGAGGTCTCTCCTGCAGGTCTCATATAAACTGGTAGGGCAGACATACCCCACGCCCTAGGGGTGAATTCATCTCAGTCAAGGCCCCCAAGATGCTGCTGAGACGTGAAATCCCAGCAGCGAAACACAAATCCCAGAGCTTGAGGATGGGAAGATTAAGTGTCCTGGTTTCCTCCTGTACCCTTGGATGGTGGAAAATCTGACCTTTGGGAAGTTTATGCTGAACAAAAATGACCTTCTCCTCTCCTGACCGGCTGGGTGAGCCTTAGAGGCTGAGCTCAGTGAACTGCATTCCTGCCCCTTGGGAAGGCGCAGTGTAGCCGGGAAGCTGAGTGTCCCTCCTTAGCCTGGAGAGAAGTAAGCATGGTCTAGCAGGAGCTCGTGTCCAGGGAGAGAAAGAGGGTTCTGTGAGAAGGGCGGTAGGAGGCCCGGCTCTGCTGTCTCCAGGTACAGGGGCTTCACAAAACTTGCTAAATACTTCTGGTTGAGCTCCACTTTCAGCTGCCGCCAATTGCCTCTGCCCGCCAGGAGCCCTCTCCACTGCACCTCTTCAAGCACCTTCTCTGTTTGGGGAATGAAGCCAGTGACCCCCACGGCACTTGTCTTGGGAGTAGGGGCAGCGTCTCCCAAAGTGGGGCTGGTGGACAAAGGTGATGTTGGCTAACTCTAACCCTAACCCTGATCCTAAACCCTAACCCTATCCTACCCATTGCCCTTTCCCCCTATGGCCTTCCCCACCTAGCTTTGCCTAGTCTTGGTTCAGGGTGTGAGACCCTGAAATGCTGGGACACTGGAGAGCTGGCCGTGTTCCTAGCAGGTGAGAGTGAGCAGCAGGCAAGGGGTGTCCACCTGCACTCTGTGCCTCCCTCAGCACCACCACTTCCTCCAGCACCACACGGGCTGTCGAGTCTTTGCCTTTATGCAGTAAATATCTTCTCCTTCAACAAATAGCCCTCGGGGCCCCCAGGATGCAGACCCGGCACCCTCACTTCTGCGCTGTGACAATGGTCATCATCTTCTCGGCACTCGCTAGGCACTTGTACCCTCTGTTGTCCATCTTTACACATAGTAACTCATTTAATCCCCACGCAACCGGAAGTGGCGGCCTCTATTAATACCCTAGCTTTATAGGAGAGGCGAGTCAGACGCAAAGCAATTGGCACAAGGCCTGGCAGAAAACAGACAGTGGCACAAATGTGCATGAAGACACCAAATAACACATGGAACCTCGTGGAAGCTTCCACAAAAAAGAACCAGGACTTAGGACCAATTCGGAGTCACCCAACCTTGCATCCCTACGCACACCAAGCTCCAGCACCACTGAGCAATGTGGGGTTCAGAACAGAACATACTCTCCACACACCACACGGACATTGGGCTCAGCTGGACGGCAGGTCAGCCAGCTGTGTCTTCCACACCAGAAGAGATGGCGTTGCCCATCTTCTTTCAGCCAGAGCTGGAAATTTCTGCTGAAGTTTTAACAACTGTTCAAAAAACAAGAATAGAAACAGGGATGTCTTCATGCTCTTTGCAGTTCTGGTTTGAGATGGCAGACAGCGGGTGAGAGAGGCAGCAGGAAGCCGCTTCTCGTCCTCACCAGATCAGGCCTATGACTGTCGCTGGGCTGCTCCCCAAATAATCACTCCTCCGTCCCACTACTCACACCTCCCACCATCGGTGCTGACTGAGGTTCGTTCTGTGGTGTACAAGGCAGTGTTCCATATCTCTTCAGGAATGCAGAGGTGACCCAGGATAGCACCAACATGCTGTTCTCAGGGAGATCACAGCCCGGCAAGGAACAGAAGGCACCTGCCTGGATCAACGCAGACAATGGATGGTTAACTGTGCAACCAGAATCGGGAAGAAATCTTCCAGAATGGAGAGGGGCTTCTTGCCTGAGAAGTGAGGCTGGTGCAGGCCACGCAGAGGCAGATGGGAGGCAGATGTGGAGGCAGATGTGGAGGCGGGAGGAGCAAGACCAGGGGCCAGTGGATAAGAGCACATGGGCAAACTGGAGGAGGGGGACGCATTTCCGTTTTTGTGGGATCACACCATGTATGACAGGAGTAGGTTTCATTAGCACCCAGAAGCCTTGTCAGGCTGAAGAAGGTCATGTTTTATTCATTAGCCTAATAACTGTTCTGATTTTTTTTTTTTTTTTTGTGACAATAATCTGAGCGTTTCTGTAGGTTAATTAATTATATGAATATTTAGTATCTTAATAGAGTGAAGGGGGCTGGGAGGGTGTCAGCGAGCCGGAGTCCTTTCTACTGACGGGGCGGACTTCCTCTCTGAGCCGGCAGAGCACCTGCACCGTGTTGGATACAACATGTGTTTTTATTGAATGTCGGGCAGGCTTAGATCTGGATGAGGATGGGGGAGGGCGCAAGAGGAAGGGATCATGTGATCTAGAAGATTCTGTCTGAGATCCTGATACTGGAAAAGGTGCCAGAGGGTTTTAGTGCCTACATCAGGCATGCATCAAAGCATGAAGAACTTAGAAAAAAACGAAAAAGCTTGAGGCAACAGTATGCACACAACAACTAGGGACATAACTTAGAAACCCAGCAAGGGCTGTGCAAGGCCAGGCCCTCTGTGTAAAGTCTTGAAGAAATTTCCACCGGAACACAATCCGTACCAAAAACATCGAGGAGGCAGAACTTCCGCGAGTCCTGCTACAAGAGCTCACAGATACCTGGGAAAGAAAGCTGTCAAACTGCTGGCTCAGTCTCATTAAAGAAGTAAGTATCTACTGTAATCCCAGCACTTCGGGAGGCCAAGGTGGGAGGATCACTTGCCAGAAGTTCAAGACCAGCCTGGGCAACATAGCAAGACCCCACCTCCAAACAAATTTAACCAGGTATTGTGACAGGTCCCAGCTATAGTCCCAGCTACTGGAGTGGGGTAGGAGGGAAAGAGGATAGTTTGAGCCCAGGAGTTTAAGGTTAGCTATAAAGATGCCACGGCATTCTAGCCTGTAGGACAGAGCAAGACCCTGTCTCCCGGCCTCCCCCGAAAGTGAGTATGTAGATTAACTAAATAGTGTTAGGCCTTGCTACTTTCAATGGCGTTATCTAAGTTTCTTAAAGCTATACTGAAACCCTCTGGCAAAATCATATTTTTTATATATATATATATATATATATATATACACATGTGTGTGTATTTATACTATAGCAACAAATCTATGTTTAACAAGCTTTCTATTTTAGGACAGTTTTAGATTTATAAAAAAAATTATGTAGATAGTACAGAGAGCACCCACATACCCCAAGCTGTGTCCTCAATCACTAACATCCCATATTAAATATGGCTTACTTGTCCCAGTCAATAATCAATACTGACGGATTATTTTAAATTGAAGTCCATGCTGTTTCAGATTTTTTAGTTCCTATTAATGCTCTTTTCGCAGTCTCAGATTATTGCCCAGCATAATACTCTGCAGTTAGATACCATAACTAACTATTGCAGATGCGTGGGCTGAACAACAAAAGCGTGATTTCTAATGGTTCTGGAGGGCAGAAGTCCCGCACTAAGGCCTGGCAGGGCTGGTCTCTGAGGCTCTCTTCCCATCTTGGGGATGACACTTCTTCCTGCGTCCTCATGTGGAAAGCTCTGTGGGGTCCGTCCTTCTGAGCGTCTAAAGAACCCATCACTACATACAGTGGCACTGGGCTTGGGGCTTCAGCACAGGAGTTCTGGGGAGGTCGAACTCAGGTCCCAGCAGGTGTCACGTCCCGTTAGGCCCCTTCTGGCCGTTAGAGCATCTTGGATGCTCCTGGTTTTTGTCGACTTTGACAGTTTTGAGGAGACAGTCTTGGTGACCTTGACATTTTACAGAATGTCTCTGAACTTGGATTTACCTAGGTTTTTGAGTGTGATTAGAATGTGGTCATAGGTTTGGGGGAGCAGGTCACAGGGGTAAAGTGCCATTTTCATCAGATCCCACGAGGAACACAAACTCCCAACTTGGTGTTGACGGGGTCTGTCAGGCGGGCGGGGGTCTGTCAGGCTTCTGCAGCGCAGTCGCTCCCTTTTCTCTTTCTTTTCATCTCCTATACCAGTGGTTCTCAACCTTCATAATGCCCGATGCATTTTCATTGTTACAAAGGGGTTGTGACCCACAGGTTGAGAACTGCTGTCCCGTACCCAGTGGTGTACAGCCCACACGTGAGAAGTGGGAAGTTACAGCGCATTTACGTAAATCATTTGCAATTTCTCTGTGCGGGAAACTCGCACATTCCCCTCGATTTACTTACCTAATTCTTTTCTGGGGAATGGAACTGGAAGACGAGGTTTTGGCCCAGATGTGCTCATTGCACTAGAGAGTCGTTGCTGCCAGGCCCTCTTGACTGACACTTAGGAAATACATGCGCGTGTATGCTAACCTGTTGTACACATACATAAGGATCTTCTTTATCGAAAACCATCTTGACATTAACCTAATCGTGAGTTCACACTGATGTCTGCAACTCTAATTCCTTGTGTGTCCGTCCTTCTAGCCTCCTCCACTTGCTTTCCTGTAATTTTTCAGTTCAACAGTGAGACATCTGGCTCCCACAATCCACCAGGCATTTACTTAATTATTTGACTCCAGAGCACATGTGCAGGGTATAGGACTTGTTAATATCCCCCCAGAGAAACCGCTTTACCAACCTGAGCACAGGGCTATGTGCAGCTCCTCCCACCTCAAGTCTTCCCGACTATACCGGTTGTAAAGTCACGTAGGTCACCTCTCCCCCTGCACCTTCAGTGTGGTTGTTACATTCTTTTGTCACATTCTGCATACTATCCCGATAGCCTTCAATTACCTACATTATTTTTAAATTTGCATACACTACCATGCACCACGGTGCAGTAAAGTGGTTTCTGGTTTTGCTCAGTGTCACTAGAACATCCCACGGGAAGCTCCAGGGCTCTGAGAAGCTTCCCCAGGTTTATCTACTTCATTTCCACCACAACCCCTGACAACGAGGTCTGTTTATCATCTCTGTACTTGTGCCTTTTCTGGAATGTCATAGAATTGAAATCAGATGGTTTGTAGCCTTCTGTGCTCAGCCTTATGCATTCGAGATCCACCTGTGTCTTTGTTGGCTGCTGTATCTTGCGTCCTGATCTCCAGCACAGAGGACACCCCACTTCACGGGTTTGCTGCAGTTTCTGTTCCCGGTCTCTCCCTGATGGACGTTCCCAGATGAAGATGAAGAGAGGTGCTGTGAGCACTCACCTGTAGGTTTTTATGAGGGCGTAAGTTTCAAATCAGTTGCACCAACACCTGAGAGCCTGGATGCTAGATCTTGAGGTAAGACTTCACTTCCCTCGTAGGGATGTTAAACGTCTTCCATCCCCACCAGCAAGCAATGTGAGCCCTGTTGTTCCACATCCTCACTAACGATTGATACTGTGTCTTTTATTTTCTTATTTTAGTCATTCTCAGAGGTGGGTAAACAAATCTATTTTTAAAGGAGCTGCTTTTCTATATTCATTGTGGGATATAGTTAGATTTATTTCAATTAAGAGTAACTATGTACTTGGTTTAGCATTTGGTCCTCAAAATCCTTTGGTAATCTAGAGTTGTTAGGAATATACTTTAAAGTCATGAGGAGCCACGTTGCTTCCTCTGGGGGAGGGGCTGGGGTACCTAAATTCAGTGGAGGGACGAGATAGGGATTAAGATAATGAATGTGTAGCTACATGAACTTTGGATAATTCTTTAAGATGACTATGTTTTCAATTTAATCATAGGCTTAATTGCAATAACTACAGGGAAACATGATCTAAAATTATGATTCCAGAATCCTCTAGATGATTTAAGCCGTAATATTTTATTCTGGGCAGGCAAGGGGGCTTCCTGTATCTCTCTAGGTGCCCTGGGAGTTTGCCCTACCACCTAACTGGCACGGTGGATGTCAAAAGAATTTGCTTGTAGCCAGTACTGGGCCTGCCATGCTTTGGTCATGAAAGTTCCCTGTGAGAAAGGAAGGGGCCCCCCAGGGGTCAGGCAGAGCGGTCCTACCTGCTGGAGGCCGAGTCTACAGCACACCCAGCCCCAAGCAGGTCCCCTCTGGCTGTGTCGCCTGGGTCTCTGGTTTTCCACAGTCCCTTGTCATCCAGTCTCTGGACCCTTCTCAGGGACAGGCCCACCTTCTCTGAGTCTGTCTCTATCAGACCCCATGCTGGTCTGTTTCACTCCCTTTTCTGCCTTCTGCTCCCGTGATATTTCTGCCCACGGTTGGATACACTTATCATCCCCCTCAAGTCACTCTTGACAAATATCCTTTGTTCTGATCCAGGATGACCCTGCACAGGGCCACCACTGTCTGAGCAACCTGCCTGCCGAGCCCCCTCCGATCCCCGTGTGGCCCAGCACCAGGTCTGCTCCATGGAGCCGTTGGGAGGAGGTCACGGTGACAACCTGCCTTCCTGGGCACACTCTGATGCGTAGCCTGAAGCATCGGGTTTCCGGGACCCACCGGCCAGTGGGTCTCCTCTCTGACCCTGTGGTGGAATGATGTCCGGAAGCTGCCAGCAAGGTGAGGAGTGAATCAGCTGGGAGCAGGAATAGCTGGGGGTCAGCTCGGGGGGGCCGAGGTTAATGAAGGCAGAATGATGGTGCCAAAGCCCAGTCCCTGAAATGAGTTTGGGGATAGAAACCCAGGTAGCCGAGCAAGAGATGAAAACCTGAGCTCTGGTGATGTGAGGATTGTGGACAAGGGTCAGATTTGAGGGCAGCATGTGGAAGGTCACTGGCCGAGGTCTGAATTCACACCAGGGGCCCGTGCAGTGGGTGGTCCTCTCAAGGCCCACACCCTTCCCGTGTGTGAGTAACATCTGCTCTCGTGAAGGCGTCTGCTGTGAGCTCGGTACAGCTACAGGAAGGTCTGGGAGATCTCTGGAGAAGCTCCCCTGGCCCCAGAGGCTCTCAGCAGGCACCTCAGCCGGCAGCAGAACCCTGAGAGGTGCCCGTAGGGACGGAAGGCAGAGTGTGAGTTTCCCACGACCTCCATAGCAAAGCATCACCAACTGAGGCGCTTAAACCACAGAAACTGATTCTCTCATAGTTCTGGAGGCCAGAAGTCAGAGAGGAAGGGGTCAGCAGGGCTGTGTCCCCCTGAACAGATGAGGGAGGATCCTCCCCAGGGTCCCTCCACAGCCCCTCTCAGCATGCTGGGAGTCCTTGGCTTCCTTTGCTTGTAAAACATTTCCCTGACCTCTGTCCTCCCCTTCACAAGGCCTTCACCTGCCTGTGCACCTGTTTTCATAAGGACACCGGTCACCTTAGATTAGAGGCCTATCTTACTTCAATGTGACCAATTACATCAGCAATGACCCTGTTTCCCAATGAGATCACATTCCAAGAGACTGTGGGGTATGAATTTGGGTGGGGCACACTCAACCTAGAATAGGAAATACCCTTGAAATCTACCAGTGGCAACTGTGTTGACCTTGGTGGGTGACCGGACTCAGGTGTGCATCTGGACAGCTAGCTCCATGATTTCTAGGGCCCCCTGCAGAATGAATACGTGAGGGCCTTTGCTTAAAAATTATTAAGAACTTTAAGACAGTGACAAGAAAGCCTTAGACCAGGGTAGGCCCTTCTGAGCTTGGGCTCTGGGCCTGCCCAAGTTACATGAATGTGAGGAGGAAAAGGAGCAGGAGGCATCCCGGACCCAGTGGAGGAGAGGGGCTGAGGCAGATTCTGAATTCACCATCTACTTGGTACAAACACGTGGACAGAGAGGCTCTTCCAACTTATTGTGAAACTTTACTTGTAAGCAGAGTGTGGTGCACTGATTCTGGCTGTGTTATTCTTCCCACTCTCATGATGCCTGAAGCATTTAATAATGTGTGTAACAAAGGGCGTTTCAGTACACGCCGCCCTGAGCTTTAACTCACTGTGCCGTCTCCCGTCCCCGAGCTGAGCCCCTCTCGGGGACACACATGTGTGCTTTCTTGCTGTCTCGCTGTCTCCCATCTGTGGTCTTAGAAGTTCCCTCTTTGAAGTGTGTGCAGGTCTCACCCATCTCTCATCCCAGCCGTATGCTTCTTCACATAGCTCATAATTAATAAACCACGGCCCCGCTTTCTCTGCACAGAGGATTACTCCCCCCACCTCGGCCTGTGCTGGGGCCTGGGCAAGCCGTGTGGTCTTATTGTTTTTTTTCTGGGGGGGGGGTCTTCAACACCCCTGCAAACATTTCCTCCCTCGGAAATTTGGGAAAGCAACACAGCTTGAGAAGGGCATTCTCTGAGCTTAAGGGCAATGCCAGGTGAAAAGCAAAGCTGCTGTTACTAGGAAACTGGCCAAACAGAGGGAAAAGCCAAGCCCTGGTGTGTTCTGCATTAAGGGGCACAGGGCACATTTCTCTTCATCATCAGCTGTTCCTTGCTGCCAACTGCTAGCCACCCTCAGGAGAAGGAGCCGGATGGGAGTAACATTCCAGCAGGCACAGTGCTTGAACCAATCCCATCACACATCCATGTGTGCGCTCGGCACTCTTGCTAATTGATAATTGTACACCAATTAACTCACTTTTGAGGGTCATTCTCAAATCTAACATTCTTCCTTTCCTGTCTCTAGAGAATCAAATTTATGGCAGAATTGCCCCAGCCTGTCCTTGCCTCTCCTACAACTCTAAGGCAATGTGTTCTACAAAGGATAGGTTTTTAGTTTTATTTTATTTTCTTTTTTCAGGCAGAGTCTCACTCTGCTGCTCAAGCTAGAGTGCCACGGTGTTATAGCTCACAGCAACCTCAAATTCTTGGGGTCAAGCAATCCTCCTTCCTCAGCCTCCTAAGTAGCTGGGACTACAGGCATCTGCCACAATGCCTGGCTAAGTTTTCTAATTTTAGTAGAGGCAGAGTCTCACTCTTGCTTAGGCTGGTTTTGAACTCCTGAGCACAAGCAATCTACCTGCCTCACCCTCTCAGAGTGCCGGGATTACAGGTGTGAGCGGCTGTGACTGGCCTCTACAGAGGATGAGTTGGGTGCACATGTCCTCAGCAGCATCAATGCCAGCTGAGTGTTGGTGATTTAGAAACGTGTCCCTGCTGTCTGGAGCTCTCCCGAGTCGCCAAGACTCCCCCTTCCTCTTAGAAGACAGCACCAGAATCTGGAACAAATCTACACAGCTCCCTTACCTGGCTCCTGCCGTGATTCCCAGGCATTTCTCTCACATCTTCCCAGCTACTTCTAAAGACAGACGACGGTTCTCAGAACAACCCACGCGGAGTCTCCCTTTTGGGCTGCTATCATGGTTTTTGCCTCTGCCTGGAATAATTTTCTATTTTCTCTTTGTCTGGCTGCCCCTGAGTCGTCCTCTGTTTTCTGCCTAGACATTGCCTCATCCAGGACACTGTCTGTCTCTTCCCTGAGCCCCGCAGCTGAGCCAGGCGGTTCTGCTGCACCACACCCCGAGAGCCTTGACAGAAAGGGGCTGTCCTTCTCTGGGTGCCCTGGAGGCCAGCCCAGCACCTGACCCAAAGCAACCGTTCCTGGTTGTTTGCTCAGTGAGTAAATGAACAAATGTAATCATAACAAGCCGTGAAACCATTATGTAACTTTGAGGTTGTCACTGCAGGTGACCCGGTTACCTGTGCTGAAGGCCTGCCTTGGGTCGTCTTTCTAGGGAGTTCTGATTTCGAGACACCAGCCCTCTGCGCTCCCGTTCTCCACAAGCGCATGTGAGACCATTGCCCTCCCAAAGCCCTGCTGGCTCGTTGCCAGGTTAGCCCCTTTGTGTGGAACCAGCATCTTGACTGGCCTTGGGGCAGACACAGGACATCTGACTCCCAGGTGAGGGCCCGGCCAGCCTTCGGTCTGCAGAGTTCGTGTGGCATCATGGAGGGACAGGGGCTCTCTAGGAAGTAAAATCAGAAAACTCAGTTCAGTAAGATCAGTTGTGGAGGCACATGGGTGCCCACAATGGCCTGTCCAGAGCTCCACAGCCCTCCCAGAAGGGTGGCACCGAGCCATACACCTGCAGCTGGATGCCGTGGTGCAGAGAGGGGCGCTGTAGGCAGTCCTGGGCTCTCCAGGAAGTGAAATCAGGAAACTCAGTTTAGTGAGATCAGTTATGGAGGCACCCTCCATGCAGAAGGGGCGCTGCAGACAGCCCAGCCTCTCCAGGAAGCCTCAGTGCAGAGGGAAGCACTGCAGACGGCCTGGGCACTCCAGGCTGGATGGGGCTGCACCTTCCTCTTCTGAATTTCTTTAATGTGACCCCTAATACAAATTTTTTGAATTTTTCATGAAGAAAAACATAAAAAATTGAAATTCAAACCATTAGGGAGTAACCTTATGATAAACAAATGCCCGACCCGGGAGCCCCCACTCAGGGATGCGTGTACCTTACCCCTGACTTCGTGTCATGGGGTTAGCAGCTAGAGTGGTCTTGGCTCCAATTAGGGCCGCAGCACTTTTGGGGGTGGACTCAGGAAGCAGCTGAGTTTGAGAGGCAGGTGTCAGGCTGGCTGGCACCCTGAATGCTCACTTTGGGTTGTGTTAGCTTGAATTTTTTATGTTTGCCCTCATGAAAAATTAAATTGGAGCGTCCTTACCCTTTAGCAATGCTCTTTATCACTGGGACTGGTGAAGAGCTGAGTTCCAGGAGTCACGATGCACTTGCAGTGCAGGCTCTGCATGTGCCAGGTGCTGGGGCAAGAGACAGCTGCCCACATGTGCTGGGCACTCAGACTCAGCACTGGATACAGAGGTAGTGGCTGACGTCAGGGAAGGCACTGCCAGGACCGTCGCCCATGGATGGCTGTGAGCCATGAGAATGACTCCGTCTGTGACCCTTGGTGTTCTATGAGCAGCAAGGCGAGGGAGGTCTGGGTTCTTTCTCAAGGTGGGCTTCATTTGACACGTTGTCATTATGTCTGCCTGATGATTCCTAATCTGCTCGGGGCCATTTTCTACTCCAACACAAGAGGATGGGCATTGTCCTTGACTGGACAACAGAGCACCAGCCCTCAGTGGCAGGTAGGACAATGGCCCCTCTGAGGCTGTGCATGTTCTAATCCCAAAACCCATGAATAGGTCACCTTTTGTGGCAAAAGGGTCTTTGCAGATGAGATTGAAGTAAGTATCCTGAGATGAGGAAAGTGTGAAACGTTATTCAAGTGGGGCCAAGCTGATCACTCGGATCCTCATGAGAGGGAGGTGAGAGGGTCAGAGTCAGACAGGCAGGAATGGGGCTCAGGCACCTGTTCCTGGCAGTGAGATGGAAGCAGCCACAAGTCAAGGAACGTGGGTGGTTCTGAGAAAATGGAAAAAGGGAGAAAAGGGATTCTTCCCTAGGGCCAGCAGGAGGAAGTTCTCCCTGCCAGCACCATGATGTTTAGCCTAGTAAGAAGCATTTTTGAATTCAGACCTGAAGAAATATGACAATAAATTTGTGTTGTTCAAAGAAGCCACTAAGTTTGTGAAAATTTATTTCATACTCTCAATAACTCCCATCCACATTCTCAGTAACCTTTTTATACTCAGTAGCACCTTTCTATACTACCAGAAATACCTTCTGTACACTCAGTAACCTCATTTCCATATGCTCACTAACATTGCTTCCATACTCTCAGTGCCACCCCCCCATAATCTCACTAACACTGCTTCCCATACTCGCAGTAACATCCTCCCATACCCTCAGTAACTTCCTCCCGTACTCTCAGCAGCATCCTCCTATACTCTCATGAACATTGTTTCAATACTCTCAGTAACATCCTCCCATACTCTCAGTAGCATCTTTCCAATACACTCACAAACACTGCTTCCACATGCTGAGTAACATCCTCCCATACTCTCAGTAGCATCTTTCCCGTACT
>CAUYPK010155721.1:0-27956 GCA_963574355.1 Loris lydekkerianus
TAAGAATATGGGGAAGGGGGAGAAGGAGGGGAGGGAGGGGGGAGGATGGGCGGAGAGACCATGATTGGTGGGATTACACCTGCGGTGCATCTTACAAGGGTATATGTGAAACTTAGTAAATGTAGAATATAAATGTCTTAACACAATAACTAAGAAAATGCCAGGAAGGCTATTTTAACCAGTGTGATGAAAATGTGTCAAACAGTCTATAAAACCAGTGTATGGTCCCCCATGATCGCATTAATGTACGCAGCTATGATTTAATAATAATAAAAAAGAATGCCTCATTCAAATACAAGCTCCAAGAGGGAAGGAATTATTATTTGTTTTCTTTCTTTCTTTCTTTTTGTTTTCTTAACTTTATCTGGAAAACTTAGAACAGTGTCTAGAGCAGTGTTTTTCAGCCAGTGAGAGGATCTTAGGGGTGCCTCAAAATTTTTTAAAGATCATTAAATTATTTTCAAAAGAAGTTCAGACCGCAGTAAGTGTATTCTTTTTTTACTCTTTCTTTTTTGGATCAACATAATTTAAGTGTGCCATGGAAATTTAACTATAGGTTTATGAGGTAAAAAAAAGTTTGAAAAACACTGGTCTAGAGAGTACTGAACTTGCGATACATAATTTGTGAATGAATAAACGATGTCTTTTTGTGGGCCAGGTGTTTGAGGCTGATGGTGTAATGAAAATGCTAGGTGAGCCCGAACTCCAGAAGGGGCCTGTGAGGAGCTGCGGTAGCCAGGGAAATTTCTCTGATTGAGACATATTTGCATTTCTTTCCTTGTCTGGCTTCATACTATGGAGATTCTAGCTCCCTCCCTTGCTGGACCTGTGTTTGGGGACAGATGTCCTGAATGCTGCCGACTGCACCTCTCTTCCTGTTCATTTCCTGCCCACTGATACATTCTGTCCCATTATCCTGAGACCCCACAAGTACAAGTCCGTCAGATCCCTGGATCACAGCCAATCTTCAGGCTATCTCAAGGGCTTTTTCTTCCCACATGACTTAATAAGATTCTACCATCTGATATACCTACTTTACATTCAGAGCTCCAGATGTTTGGGGTGGGGTCTTGGCAAAGAAGGGACATTTGGGCTTAAATGAAAGGTGTTTGAAGTAACGGGGCTTGAAAATCATTGAGCTGCTGCCTCAGTGGAGATGGGATGTGTTGGGTCCAGAGACAGAAAAGAGGAGCTATTCAGAGAATTTCTCTTCCTCCATTTGGATCTTTGTGGAGCCTGAAGAGGCAAATTTCATTCCCTCCATCTGAAGGAAGCCAGGCACATTGAGGTACATCCTCTATCTTGCCTATACAGCGCGATGTGCACAAAACATTTTCCTTGACCTGAAGTGGGGAGTTCCCATTCTTCGGGATCTGCTGGTGGAAGTGAGTTTTGCTGCAATACAAAGACAACTTTCTGCAAACAACACAGAGGGTTTCTTGGAAAGAAGTGAGCCCCAGTCACGGGCAGTTCTCAGGGCTTGTTTCCCTAGAGCAGCGGTTCTCAACCTGTGGATCGTGACCCACAGGAACTGTATTAAAGGGTTACAGCATTAGGAAGGTTGAGAACCACTGCCCTAGAGCTACTTACTCAGGGATGAAGTTGGAATTTGCCAGGCAGATATTAATAGTAGTTCTCAACAAGCACACGCCCTGTCTGGACACAGAGCTGGCTGCGTACCTGTTAGCAGCTCCAGATGTTTTGTGGACCAGGTATTTGAGGCTGATGGCTTACCGAAAATGCAAGGTGAGCCTGAAATCCAGGAGGGGCCTATCAGGAGCTGTAGTAGCTCTTTTCAACCTTGCCATATGTTATAAAGTAAGCTGAGGCTCAGAGAATTTCAATGATCTCCCACAGTCACATAACCAGTAAGTAGTAGAGCCAGAATTTGAACCCAGAACCCCAAATTCCCTGCTCTTGGCGATAGTACTTCGCTATAAAAGAAAAAAAAAAGGGGGGGTGGAAAGGCCATGTGGGAAGAGCAGTGATGTTCTTGCACAGGACAGAGGATGAAACATCTGTCATCTAGGACAAGCCGTGGCTGGGGCTCATTACAGCTGAGGCAAGTGGGGAAGATTCAGCTGGAGCCCAGACTGACCAGGCTGCAGGGGGCAACTGTCTTGCTAAGAGAAACCACCTTTTTTTGTTTTTTTTGTTTTTTTTAAGACAAATTTTATCATATTTTAAAAAATGTGACAAACAAATTCATTGCACTATCATCCTTGAGTATTGAGGTAAGAAAGCTGAAAGATTGTAAGATGCAGACAGTGAATAAGAAGCCCATGTTCACTTGACATTTTCACGACTTAATCTTTATATCTTCTCTTGCCCACCCACACTCTGCAGCCAGGGCCAAAGGTGCCCCGGCTCGGCTCACACTGACACTGTGGCTGCTTCTGTGGTGAGCCACAGTTCCCTGGGGCCTGTCCTCTGAGGAGGGTCAGAGACATCATCTTCGGTAGGAGTTTCAGGCAGAATTCCCCAAGGACCTAGCAATCGATATGTCTCTTGTCCCCGCTGCCTTTGCAGCCAGAAATCGTGCCCCTCCTCTGAGTTTTGTGTGCTACTCCAGTATCTCAGCTTGCCACCAAGCCGGACACCCCTTCTTCTTTCCCCCCCATGCCCACCTGATTTCCCCCCATGCCCACCTGATTTCACTGAAGCCCAGCTCCAGTATGGCCACCTTCAGAGCACTTCAGCAATAGGAATTTTCAAAGTTAGAAAAGTCATTTTCCATTTGTCCTCTGTAGTTTTATCAGTTACCAGGGAGGCAGGATCAGGGGTCTTAGATACCCTTCCCCCACCTCTATTTAAGAGTAGCAGGTCCTCTTTTTTTTTTTTTTTTTTTTTAACCTGTTTTAGATTTTGAGCTTCTGCATGTAGTTATTTTTGAACTGGGATGGAACTAGTTCGCAACTCACCTCCTTGCACAGAGGTGGTGGAGGTGCTTGGGAAATGTTCTGATTAGAGGATATCTCTCAGGCTTCCTTTTCCCTCCTGTTTTTCCTTTTCTGCACAAAGCTGTGTGAGGCCCATCTGGCAGAGCAAATGGGTGTCATAATGTGAGTTCAGAGAAGGAGTGTGGATGACGGTCACTTCACAGCTTCACTTTCATTATGGAAACGGTGAATGAAGGAGAATTACTGTGCATCTCATCAAATCAATATTGTATTTCCTCCCTGCTCCTGGCCCCTGTTGAAGCTTTGATCTCTTTGCCTTTTGGGCAGAGCTGGACAGGTGACTTTCACAATGCAAATCAGAGTCAGTGGGCCCTCTGCCCAGGCTTTGATCTCCTTCCTAAGGAGGAGGCTAGCAGGGAATGCTGGGGGCCCTGCTCCCTGTTCATCCGAGTCTCCATAACCTTGGGTGAGCTGGAGCCTGTGGTCTTTCCTTTCACTCTGCAGAAGGGAAACATAATTTGTAGCAGCAGTTATGAAATTACCAGAGTTCTGGTAATTTACATCATGAGAGACATTAGAGACAGCACCTTGTTTAAAAGATTTTATCCATTTACTGATTTTTACTCAAATATAGGTTAAATAGCTAAGCTTAAGAAACAAGGCCAGGGCTTTGAGAAATAAAAGATTCTCCACCTGTCCTACTGGGGCTTCTTTCTTTGCACGTGACAAAGCTGCACACATCCTCCTACTCCCCACATGTTTACACTTTCTACACACACACCCCTTTTTTGCTGTCTGCCCTCAGCCTGGATCCTGGGGTAGGGGAGAGGAAGGAGTGGCAGTGCAGAAGTGAGAGTTCTTCCATAAGGGAATCCCCAACCATTTCAGTGCTGGAGATTACAGGGAGGAGGGGTGGGGAGAGGCCTGACTAGCCCCATGTCTTGAGGATGAAAAGTATGGTGATTAATACTTACTACTAATGTTGTGCTGCTTTACATTGGAGACTCTGAGAGTAGCTCATTCCACAGGCTGTCTTCATTAGCTTGAATAAATTTAGCTTCATGAATGTACATTCTGACATTGTTCCTGTATTTCCCACTTCATTGCAGAGTCATGAAGACCTTGTTAATGAGTAACTATGCACAGACTAGCTGCTGCAGACCACGGTCCTACACTATTACTAGGTATCCATTTCTGTCTCGTTCTAGTTGAATTTTTAGTTGTTTTTTTCACATTACTAAGGAAAAGAGATCTCCTCAAGTGGCTGCTTCAGGTAACAGAATGGTGTTTTGAAGATGAGATAGGGCTCTGTTGGGGGCTAGAAATCTTGGGCACCAGTATCTCTCTTGGAGATGGTGCCCTTTGTCTATCTGATCCCTTCTCTAAGCAACTGTTGCTACATAACAAACTACTCCCAAAGTAGTTACGATAACAATTATCGTTCTCTACCATGGTTCTCAGGGTTGACCACACTCTTCGGTTCTTACCCAAATGTTTTCTGTAGTTGCAATCAGATGGCAGCTGGGGCTGGAGTGATTGGAACCTCTACTTGGCGAGACTTCCAAAGTGGCCAGTGTGGCCTCTCCATGTGGCTTGGCTTTCTCTTGGTGTGGCAGCTGGGCTCTAAGGAAGAATATCCCAAGAGACTCAGGTGAAAGTTGGGAGGCTTCTATGGTCTATCCTTGGAAGTCACACTCTGTCACTTACACCAGATTCAGCTGGTAGCAGGGTCAGTTCCAATTTAAGAGGGGAGTACAAAACGACGTGAATATAAAGAGGACCAGTGGACTGGGAGGACAAGGTACCATGGGACCTCTTCTTTGCTCATTCCTAGTTTCGGGCTTAACTTTGCTTATGGTTCATCCTGACTGCAGCCCCAGGCCTCTCTAGATACTTTTCCATAGCACTCTTTCAGGTTTTGTCCCTATTTTTTACTGGTTTAATCATCCAGTTCAGATATTTTAAATTCTTGATAGAGGACTGTGATTGGGTGAGGGATTCACTGAACAGCCTGTGGTTGCAAACTCAGTCCTTATACTGCCAGTCATGGCTAGATTTGGTGGGGGCCCAATAGCATCAAACACAATAACCCAATTTGGCCCTTTCATTAGGGACATGGGTGGGACAGTCCCTCTAGGAGACATGCCTGATACAAACTGTTTTTCCTTTGCTCTTGCCCGTGGATTTGATAGTGAACTAGTGCAACTGCAAAGGGACCAAGAGTCCAGAGATGACAATTATAGCCCCTCTGTCTTATTATTTGTAATGTGCAGTTTGCAGCTTTTAAATTCTGCCACATATTTCTATTAGAACAGCCTCCATGAATCCTGGAATTTAACCTTGGCCTTTCTTCTTTATGACTCAGAGAATACACTCGTATGTCTTCGTATTTGACAAGAGCATGGGTCATGATTTCCTGACCTCCGCATTTTAGAGATGAGGAAATGGAGACTTTAGAAGTGGAGTGATTAAAAATCTCCTAAGCACATAACAGCAAGACGGACAAAACTCACTTCCCAGGACTCCAAATCTGGCACTCCTCAGTTGGCTTTACTTCTGCTGTGGGGGGAACAGGCAACTCAGAGGCTAGCGAAGGTGGGTACACAGAACATGAAAGACGTGAGGTGGGCCCGCCAGGACACCACGAAGCCCCATGAGACAGAAAACATTGCTCCCTTCTCAGATTGCTGGCTACTTCATTGCTGGCCGCTGGCAACCCTCACTCTAAGGCCGCATGCAGGCTTGGCTCAGCCCAACTCTACCCACCCCAGTGACCAGTGTTGGCTCAGAATCTTTCCTTCCCAATCTTGTTTCCCAAAGGGAAGGAGGTCAACATCTTGGCACTAAACCATTTCACATGCTGCTGTAGCCTCTCTGGGGAGCTGGATAATATTCTGAGCTCAGGGACTTCAGCCTGTATAAACTTGTGGAATATTTACTTATATGGGATTTTTCAACCCTGCTTTCCAATCTGGGCTGAAGAATTAGGCAAAATGCCTTGCATTTATCCTGGGAGTCATAAAATGGATTCTGCAGAGTGGTATTGGTTGAAAAATAGTTATCCATATGGAATGTAGAAGAGTGCTGAAGAACCACCTTCCTGGAGGGTTTTGATGATAAAACACAACAATGGTTATGATTTTTAGAGTTAAGTTGTATGACAGGAGGAGCAAGAATTCTTAAGATTTGTTCAGGTGCAGCTCTTAGGAAGTCATATCTTTCTTAAAGGCAGTAAAGAAGAAAACACTATACTTCCCAATTTGGATTTTTTTTTTTTTTTTAATTAAGTCCTTGAGACAGAGCTGTGACATTAAGATCAATCAGTTTCACAGTCTACAAAGAAGGAGTTTTAAATTCAGGCAACCATGCTTTCCGTATTCCCTCATTTCTTCTGGTACCTTTTAATTCCCATCATGGAAGCCCTTTTGTTCCTTCAAGTGGGTTTACCATCCCTATACTCTACTATCAGGACCCACTAGACATCAAAAATGCACTAGTGTTCGTCAGCTGATACATTAATTGGCTTAAGGGAGACAATTTCCCTGGCATTTCTGAAATCATTGCAGTCAGTAAGACTCCTCTTCCACTTTATTTATATATTGACCCTGGAATAATCTCTCTGCCTAGAATAGTATCATGGAAATAGCACAGTCTTTGGAGCCAGAAAGATCTGCATTGTATTTCTGACTCAGCTGTTGACTAGCTGGGTGGCCTTGAGCAGTTATCTACTTCGTGAGCCTCAGTTTTCTCTTTCGTAAAATGAGAATGAATGCTGTGAGATGGCCATTTCAGTACCTCAACCTAATATCTCCCAGGGTTGTCATGAAACTTAAGTAAGACAAGGTGTGCAAAGTGTGTAAACATGGCTTGTCACATATCAGATGTTCTTTGCTTTTTCTGCCAGTTTGAATGCAATGACAATGGTATTATTCTTTCATTTGGAAAGTGAAAAACAGGTCACCACCCATTTTCCATGCAGAATCCCTTCACCTTTCATTTCTGTTTGTAGTTCATGTGTTGAAATGTTGTTCATGTAAATAACAGAGAGTTACTGATCTAGAATTTCTTTATAGATTCAAGGTTTTCTTAGAGCAACTGACAATGCCCTCATCCCCCCCCCCCCTTTTATATTTTCCTTTGAAATATGCTATGCCCCAGAAACTGGTTATTTATGTTACATATGTTCCAAAAATCCCTTGTAATGAACCATACAAATCTATTTGTCCTGCTGCTACTATAATTGCCTATATCTTATTATAACTTAATATGTAACAGATTTTTTAGGCAAGACCAGAAGCAACAGAGCATTCACTGAAAACGCAGACGCTGAAGGTTGATGAGGAGCCAGTGAACCCACTAATTGCATAAAGGGGGGATGGTGTGGAAATTTAATTAAACTGGCATTTGCTCTAGTTGCTGAAAATATTAATCAGAAAACGAGTCGCATTTTTTAAAAAGTAAAAGGCAGGAGAATGACTTTAAAAATGCCATGGGTGCCGTTCTTCCTGGCATTGATGAGAAAAGGATTCTTTTTCTTCCAGGAGGTGTTGGTCATCTGTCCACCGAGCTCTGCCGACAGCTTGTTTGGGCAGAGATCACAAAGAAAGACGCTTGGAAAGCTGTGAGTTGGGAGGAGGAGTGTGAGATTCTTGATTTGGGGACCAGATGCATCTCTTGGCAGCCTTTGATACAAACATAAAGATAAAATATGTGTCTGGAAAAAAAAAAGAAAGAAAGAAAGAAAAAAGCCAGTTCTACCCCCCCCACCCCTTCTTCTAAAGAAGTTCTCCTCCCAACAAGAGATGAGCTAAACATCTGCATCCATTCAAGCAATAATGCTTAAACAATTGTCAAATTTGAGAGGGGCGTACAAGAGTTTTGAACCAGGCATTTAAATACATTCCATAACCCAGGACCATTGGAAAAACACCACCCTCCCTAGGCCTGGAAGCAAGAGTAGAGGAGGACAAAGACAGATGGGAACTCTTGTGTTTGGTCCAGGAACTTCTCTGATGGGTAAGTGCTCTGAGTGGCCTGGACAATCATTCACCTAGAGACCATTGCCCCATCACCACTGGGGATGTCTGCACCCTGCAGAAAACTCTGGGTCACTTAGTTAAAGAGGCAGAGGAAGATAATAAGGCCAAAGACTCCAGAGTTTTCTCCTCAGTGTTGGTCACTTGGGCTTAGGTTTCCAGAAAAGACTTTCAGGTCAATGTAACGTTTCAGCTAAAGGATGCTTTGCTTCAAGGAAAGCTGTTACATGAAAATGAGAACTTGCAAATGCACAATATTCTTGCTACATTTTTTTTTTATTCACTGGGAAAACTCTGATAATCAATGCTGATCTGGGATGAAATTGGTGGCGGTCCTTTTATATAAATTTCTATTTCTTCTGAGTGGGAAGCCCTGTCTCCATATAAGCCACTGCTGAATAGAGCACACTGTCCTGCAACATCCGATGTTGAGACACCAGCTCACCTTTCCTGCTCTTTCCTTGACCATATAGCAATAAGGCAGAGCAAACAACTAAAAGGAGAAGGGCTATGTCTGCTTTATTATTATAATTTTTTTTTCTTGGCTTCTTTTAGTTCACCCAGAATAGTTTCTATATTAGTTTCCTAGGGTTGCTGTGACAAAATATTAAGAAATGTGTGGCTTAAAACAAGAGAATTTTATTGTCTCAAAGTTCTGGAGGGCAAAAATTCCAAATCAAAGGGTCGACAGGGGCCATGTTCCCTCTGTAGACTCTAGGGAAGAACACTTCCCTGCCTCTCATAGCTTCTGGTGGCGTTGGCAATCCTCAGCATTGCTTAGCTTATAAACACATCACTACAATTCCAACCAATGGCTATTGCCCTGCCCTGTTTGTCTCCATGTCCCCCTTATTTCCTTATAAAAAGAACTGGGGTTGGGGACTTCAACATATCTCTTTGGGAAATCAACCCACAACAGTCTTTATTGAAAGAAAATTGTGTTATTTGGGGTACATTGCTTCCATTTAGGTCCACATGCCTATGTCAACCTAGATTTCAAACAAAGTTCATGATCAAAACAAAAATGGAATGTTTTAGCTCCAATTTGTGTACTTCTGGTAAATGTGTATTCCTAACTTGAGCAAACTTGTACCAAAAAATAAATTACATGCAAAGTAACATCACAAATTAAATTGGATTTTGCATTTTTCCAGCATTTGAAAGGTTCTTAAATTTCTATTTTTTAAGAAAGAAAACAAAAAAACTGTACTTAGGCCAACCATTGTTTCTTTTTTTTTTTCCTTTTATTTTAGGATATTAAGGGGTTCAAATGTTTTGGTTATATGAATTGCTTTTCTACAATTTGAATCAAAGTTATAAGTGTGCTCATCACCCAGATAGGGTCCATTGTGTGTGTTAGGTGCGAATTTACCCCTCTTCTCTATCCCCCTTCCACCTGCTTGCCCTCCATTGGGTTTTACTGCCAAATGTGCACACTGGTGTTGATCGTTAGTTTCAATTTAATAGTGAGTACATGTGATGTTTGTTTTTCCATTCTTGTGATATTCACTTAGAAGAATGGTCTCTAGTTCCATCCAGGTTCTTATAAAAGTATTAGTTCACTGTTTTTTATAGCTGAGTAGTACTCTATGGTATACATATACTACATTTTATTAATCCATCTATATTGATGGGTACCTGAGTTGCTTCCACATCTTTGTGATTGTGAATTATGCTGTAATAAACCTTCAAATGCACATGTATTTTTGATAAAATTACTTTTTCTCCTTTGAGTAAATATCCAATAGTACAATTCCTGGATCAAATGGAAGGTCTACTTTTAATTCCTTGAGGTATCTCCATACAAATTTCCATAGGGGTTGTACTAGCTTGCTGTCCCACCAACAACATATAATTGTTTCTTTTTCTCTGCATCCACACCAACATTTGTTATTTGGAGATTTTTTGATGAAATGGATTCTCACTTGAGCTTGATGATATCTCATTGTGGTTTTGATTTGCATTTCCCTGTTCTTAAGAGATGCTGAGCATGTTTTTGTATGTTTGCTGTCCATTAGTCTATCTTATTTTGAAAAGCTTCTGTTCTTGTCTTTTGCCTACTTTTTTATGGACTTGTATGGTTTTTTTTTCTTACTGATTTACTCAAATTATTTGTAAATTCTGATTACTAGGCCTTTATCAGATATGTAGCATGCAAATTTTTTTTCCATTATATAGGTTGTCTATTCACTCTATTAACTGTTTCCTTTGGCTGTGCAGAAGCTTTTTAACTTTATCATGTGCCATTTGTTAATTTTTTGTCGTTGCCATGATTGTCTTTGAGGTCTTCTTCATAAATGTGTTGCCTAGCCTGATACTTATCAGAGTTTCTCCAACATTTTCTTCACTTGTTGACAAATAATTGTTGAGTCAAGGAGGAAATTAAGATGGAAATCATGAGATTCTCAAACTAAATGACAAAGGGGATACAAGTTTTCAAAACCTGTAGGATTCAGCAAAGCTGTCCTAAGAGAAAAATTCATAGCCTTAAAAAATCAGAATGATTACAAATCAACAATATAATGAATCCTCTCAGAAGTAAGAAAAGTAAGAACAAACCAATCCCACACCTGGCCAAATAAAAGAAATAACTAAGGTCAGAGAAAAACTAAATGAAATCAATAACACACAATTATCAATTATACAGATAATTAATGAAATAAAAAAAGTTCTTAAATCAACAGACCTCTTTCTAGATTAGCCAAAAACAGGAAATAAAGGATCCTAATAATCTCAATAGGAAGTGAAAAAGGAAACATGATGATTGATATCACAGAAATACAGAACGTCATGTCTGAAAACTGTAAGAATCTACATACACATAAACTGGAGAACTTTGAGGAAATGGACAAATTCTTAGAAAAACACAACCTCCCCAGGCTCAATCAGGAAGAAATAGAACTCATAAACAGACCAATTTTAAGTAATGAAATTGAAGCAGCAATAAAAAAAACTTCCAATGAAAAAAAGTCCTAGACCAGGTGGTTTCACAGCCAAATTTTACCAGACCTACAAATAGGGACTGGTACCCATATTGCAAAAATCATTTCATAATATTAAGAAGGAAGTAATCCTCCTCAACTCTTTACAAAGCTAGTATCACCTCAATACCAAAGAAGGAAAGGAAACAACAAAAAAAGAGAACTATAGTTTTAAGAATTGGTAGAGAAAGGAGGAGGGAGGAAGGTGGCTGACTAGAGGTAGGTTTTGCCAGAGGCTCCGGTCCAGAGGGGGAGACACTGGACAGAAGTGAACTCAGTAAAGCCAAATGTAGGGAAATGAGCTAAGAAAGAAGATAGACAAGTGCACATCATCTCTTCTGAGCCAAGCTGTGACTCCAAGAAAGAGAATACAAGAAAATGAATTCCAGGTACAAAGCTCATCACCAAGGGGATGAGAGACCCCCCTATCCCTCCAGCAGGAGTCTTGCTTTGGGCTCTCTGCGAGTGATCAAGAAACAAAAGACCTGCCATTTTACCCGGTAGGAGAGAGTCATTAAACATGGGGCCTCCTCCAGAGAGGTCCCACTTGTGGGCCTAGGCATCATTCTGCCTAACATAAAATTGAACAAATATTTTCCCTGCAATTCTGAACACCCAGTTTACCCTTCCCCCCTCACCTGGCAGTTTGATGATCTGCCCCCTATAGAGCCCAGAGTGTTTGGCAGTTCTCTTAGAGGCCTGGGCATTGTGTGGGATGCTGGACGACTATACAGAAACAATGACTCAAGTGGAAGCAGGGGGGCACAAGAAGAGAGAGAAGCATGGGAGAAAGAAATGTGCCAGGAAGGTGTGTGGCAGACATAGGTGCTGACGCCCTGTTCTGACTTTGGTGAGCATTTTCTGACTCAGGGGCTCACCATGGGAGATTATGCTCCATCCCTTTGGGTTTGCAGGCTGGTATTATCTGTGGATTTCTACCATCAGGCCACTGGTGACTCTTTGAACTCTCCTTGTTGAGCAGTGATTGTATAGCCCAGGACGCTCTGATTAGAACTCTCAACCTGGGTTGTCCACCCAAGGATCCTCTGAAGTTGAGTGGTGGTTGTTTTGTAGTGGGAAAGAACTGATTCTCTTCCAGCTATTGCCAGTGGAAGGTGGGGTGATACAGTTGCTCATATCTCTCCCCACCTGAGATTTCAGCCTAATACCATGATTCATCAGGATTGGGTAGAGGCTGGCTGACTTCAAGACAGAGCTAGCTTGCACTATCTCACAAAGCAGGTCCTCAGAGTCTCTGGCTGCAGCTCTGAAAGGGACCTTTGTAAGGCTGGAGGGGAAAAGCCACAATCACAAACCCCAAATCATTGGTAAAGGGCTGGTTAACTCCACTTCCTGGGGCCCCCAATCCAATCCCACCCTGTCTGTTTTAATTGCCAAATTTTAGAAAATACTCAGTGGGTGTAACCAGCAGAAGAAATCTGGCAACATGAATAATCAGAGTATGTCAACTCCCTCAGGGAATGACAAAGGAGATACGATAGAAGATGCCGAATGACTTGTCAGAATCAGAATTCAGAATATGGATGGCAAATAAGATGAATAGAATGGAGGAAAAGATGGACATAGAAATCTAAAGAGTAGTTCAAAAGTTGTCTCAAGAAAATAATGAATTCAAAGACAAAGTCATCAAGGATATGGACATAATGAGAAAGGACATAGTAGAGCTTAAGGAAGTGAAAAAGTTATTTGAGGAGCTTTGAAATACAGTAGAATCCCTCATTAATACAGTTGATCAGGCAGGTGAAAGAATCTCCAAAATTGAAGACAAGGCTTTTGAATGATCCCAAGCATTCAAAGAGGCAGAAAAATTGAAAACAAGAACAGAATGTTTCCTGAGAGAATTGTGGGGGTCATTCCAAAGATCAAACATCTGACTTATAGGTATTCCTGAAGGAGAAGAGGATGGTCCTAAAGGCACAGATGCTCTACTCTAAGATATTATGGAGGAGAATTTCCCCAACATTGCAAGAGATACAGAAATTCAGATAGTAGATAGTTTCAGAACCCCAGAAAGACTCAATCAAAATGAAGCATCTCCTAGACACATTGTAATTAAATTTTCTAAAGTTAATATGATGGAGAAAATCTTGCAAGCAGCCAGACATAAGAAAACCATTACATACAGAGGGGAAAATATTAGAATTGCTGCAGATCTTTCATCCAAAACTTTTCAAACCAGAAAAGGATGGTCATTGAACTTTAATCTTCTAAAACAAAACAAATTTCAGACCAGGATCCTGTATTGAACTAAACTGACTTTCATTTGTGATGGAGAAGTCAAATACTTTACTGACATACACATGTTGAGGAAATTTGCCGTAGCTAAACCAGCTCTCCAGCAAATACTCAGACTCATTTTCCATAATGAATGGTCTACCACCAAAATAAACTCACCCAGAATTTATTGAACAATACCTAACTTCCACAATGGTAAAAGGATTAAAAAATATGCACTGGACCTTTGAAAAACATGATAGCCAAAACACTACCATACCTATCAATTCTCTCAATTAATGTGAATGGCTTAAAATGTCCTGTAAAGTGGCAGAGTTTGGCTGACTGGATACAGAAACTCAGGCCAACTATCTGTTCCCTATGATAGAATAATCTTAACTCAAAGAATAAAAAAGACTCAGAGAGAAGGGATGGACCTCTATAATACAGGAAAATTGAAATCAGAAAAAGGCCAGGGTTGCAATTTTATGTGAAGATACAATAGGATTTAAGCCAATAAATGTAAAGAAAAACAAGGAAGGATACTACATCTTTGTCATGGGAAGCACTCAACACAAGGACATTTCAATAATTAGCATTTATGAGCACTACCTGAATGCTCCTTAATTTATAAAGCAAACCCTAATGGATATGAACAATTTGATATCTTTCTGCACTATACTAGTTAGAGATTTTAACAGCCCTTTGTCAGTTCTGGATAGATCCTCCAAGAAGAAGCTAAATAAAAATAACAAACTTAAACCTGACACTAGAACAAATGGACTTAACAGACATCTACAGAACATTTTATCCTAATAAAACTAAATATACATTTTGCTCATCAGCCCATAGATCATCCTGCAAAACTGATCATATCTTAGGACACAAGTCTAACCTTAACAAATTTAAAAGAATACAAATTATTCCCTGTATCTCCTTAGCTTGTCCAGAATGCTCTTTGAGAGTGTTATTTTTAGAATGCTCTTTGAGAGTGTTATTTTTAGAATGGAATAAAAATTAAGAACAACAACAGAAACATTCATACTCAAAAATGAAGTAATGGAAACTAAATAACCTTGGGCTGAATGATAGCCAGGTCAAAGATGAGATTAAGAAGGAAATCATCAAATTTTTGGAACAAAATGATAATGAAGATACAAATTATCAAAACTTGTGGGATACTGCAAAGGCAGTCTCTAAGAGAGAAATTTATAGCATTAGAAGCCTTCATCAAGAAATCAGAAGGAGAAAACAACAACAACCTAAAGGGGCATCTTAATCAACTGGAGAAAGAAGAGCAATCCAACCCCAAACACAGCAGAAGAAAATAAATAACCAAAATTAGGACAGAATTAAATGAAATTGAAAGCAAAAGAATCATTCAGAAGATCAATGAAACAGAAGGTTAGTTTTTTGAAAAGATTAACAAAATTGATAAACCTTTGGCTAGCCTAACCAGAAACAGAAAAGTAAAGAATCTAATAATATCAATCAGAAACTATAAAGGAGAAATAACAACAGATACCAAAGAAATTCAAGAAATCCTCAAAATTACTACACAAAAACTCTATTCTCAGAAATATGAAAATCTGGAGAACATGGACCAATACCTGGAAGAACACCACTTTCCTAGACTTAACCAGAAAAAAAATATAAATTTTGAATAGAAATTCAAAATAGACCTATATCAAGCACTGAAATAGCATCAACTATACAAAATTTCCACCCCCAAAAAAGTCTCAGACCAGATGGCTTTACATCAGAATTCTACCATACCTTCAAAGAGAAGCTAGTACCTATATTACATAACCTTTTTCAAAACATAGAAAAAGAAGGAATCCTCCTCAACACATTCTATGAAACAAATATCACCTTGATCCCAAAATAAGGAAAGGATTCAAAAAGGAAAGAAAACTATAGACCAATATCATTAATAAATATTTATACAAAAATATTCAATAAGATCCTTGCATACAGAATTTAATGACACATCAAAAAAATTATATACCACAATCAAGTTGGTTTTATCCCAGGGTTACAAGGTTGATTCAACATATGTAAATCTATAAATATAATATACCACATAAATAAAATAAAAAACAAAGATCATATGATTCTATCAATTGATGCAGAAACGGCATTTGGTAGTATCCAGCATCCTTCCATGATTAGAACACTTAAGGAAATAGGCTTAGATGGGACATTTCTTAAACTGATAGAGAACATCTACAACAAACCCACAGCCAATATCATATTGAATGGAGTAACATTGAAAACATTTCCACTCAAATCTGGAAGTAGACAAGGATGCTCATTGTCACCACTGCTATTCAACATAGTAATGGAAGTCCTAGCCATCACAATCAGGCAAGAGAAGCAGATCAAGGGTATTCAAATTGGGTCAGTGGAGATCAAACTCTCACTCTTTGTGGATGACATGATCTTATACCTGGAAAACTTCAGGGAACCAACTACAAGGCTCTTAGAAGTGATCAAGGAATATAGAATTGTCTCAGGATACAAAATCAATACTTGCAAATCAGTAGCTTTTATATATGTATCAATGATCATCAAATCAAAAATATAGTCAAGGACTCTATTCCTTTTACAGTAGCGCCAAAGAAGATGAAATACCTGGGAGTTTCTCTAACAAAGGACGTGAAAGATCTCTATAATGAGAATTATGAGACCCTGAGAAAAGAGATAGCTGAAGATGTTAACAAATGGAAAACATACCATGCTCGTGGCTGGGAAGAATCAACATTGTTAAAATGTCCATACTACCTAAAGCAATCTATAGATTTAATGCAATCCCTATCAAAGCACCAATGCCATACTTTAAAGACCTTGAAAAAATAATACTTCATTTTATATGGAATCAGAAAAAAGCCCTGAATAGTCAATACATTACATAGAAATAAAAACAAAACTGGAGGCATCACGTTACCAGACTTCAGGTTATACTACAGCATAGTACTGGCACAAAAATAGACGTGTAGATATGTGGAACAGAATAGAGAATCTGGTGATGAACCCAGCCATGTATCTTCATTTGATCTTTGATAAGCCTATCAAAAACACACACTAGTGAAAAGATTCCCTATTTAACAAATAGTGTTGGGAGAATGGGCTAGTGACCTGTAGAAGACTGAAACTGGACCCTCAACTTTCACCACTAACAAAAATTGATTCTCACCAGATAAGAGATTTAAATTTAAGAAATGAAACTATAAAAATACTAGAAGAGAGTGCAGGAAAAATGCTTGACAATATTGGTCTGGAAAAATATTATATGAGGTGGACCCCCCAGCAATCGAAGTAATACCAAAAATATGTTACTAGAATATGATCAAGCTTAAAAGCTTCTGTACAGCTAAGGACACTGCAAGTAAAGTAAACAGACAGCCTTCAGAACAGGAGAAGATTTTTGCAGGTTATGGTTCTGCCAAAGGTCTGATAACTAGAATCTGCAGAGAACTCAAATTAATCCTAAGAAAAGAACAAACAACCCCATTTCTTTGTGGACAAGAGAATTGAAGAGAAACTTCTCTGAAGATGACAGGTACATGGCATACAAACACATGAAAAAATGCTCATCATCTTTAATCATCAGAGAAATGCAAGTAAAACCACTTTGAGATATCACCTAACTCCAGCAAGATTAGCCCACATCAAAAAATGCCAAAACTACAAATGTTGGCATGGATGTGGAGAGAAGAGAACACGTCTGCTGGTGAAATTGCAAACTAATACAACCTTTTTGGAAAGAAGTGTGGGGAATTCTCAAGGAACCAAAAGTTGACCTATAGTTCGATCCTGAAATTCCATTACTAGGTATCTATCCAATTGAACAAAAATCATTTTACAAAAGAGACATTTGCACAAGAATGTTTATTGCAGCCCAATTCATAATTGCCAAATATGGAAGTAGCACAAATGTCCATCAGGCCATGAATGGAAACAGGCCATGAATGGATTAACAAATAGTCCATCAGGGCACGAATAAATTAACAAATGGATTAACAAATACCATGGAATTATGCAGCCACGAAAAGATGGAGACTTTATATCTTTTATGTTTAACTGAATGGAGCTGTTATATATTCTTCTTAGTAAAGTATCTCAAGAACGGAAAATAAAATCCAATGTACTCAATACTATTATGAAACCAATATACAATCATACATTCATACAAATGATAAAACAAAAGTATAGTCCAGCAAGAAGGAGTGAGAGGAAGGGTAGAGGATGGAGAGGGAGGGGGAGTGGAGGGAGGGTATTTAGGGGGATCTCGCCTTTTGTGCACAGTGCAAGGGTACATTTCAAAACAACTAAGAGTATGTTATAAATAAATGTCTTACCACAGAAAATAAGTGAAGTGATGGTTATGTTAATAAGTTTGATTTAAGCACTCCACATTGTATATCAAATCACCACATTGTACCCCATAAATGTATACAGTTATTATTTAATAAAAATTAAATAAAAATTATTTAATTAAAAGGATTAATTCAATATCCATTATGAATATAGATTGCTTTAGGTAATCTAAAGGGAAATTTAGGGACAATATCCTTTATGAATATAGATGCAAAATTCTCAATAAAATTCTATCAAACTGAATTCAGAAGTACATCCAAGAAAATAATCCACCACAACCAAGTGGGGTTCATCCCAGGGATGCAAGGATGGTTTAACATACACAAATCTATAAATGTGATTTACCACATAAATAGGAGCAACCATTGTTTCTTAACTCATTGAAAAATTACAGCTTTCTTTCATTTTGGTATTAAAATGTCCCTTCTACTATGAAATAATGATGATTACAAATGACCTTTATTTATTTTTACATTTTTACAATAATATCCTAACTTGGAAAATAAGCTGTTGACTATTCTCTGTCAGTCTGAAAATATTTTAGGCCATTTTACTATCCAATAAAATACAAAAGTGTGGGAATCACTATAATAGGAGATACCTATTTTCATCTCCTCTTATGCCTGAAGAGTTTCCTTTATGAAAATAATCTGCTCTTTAATAGAGTCTGTCATTTGTTCCATAAATAGTTCTTTCCTAATGGAGCAGGAGAGAATCACTGAGCTGTGTATCACTGTAGTGTCTGGTCTTAAAGCTCCTCTTTCTTCTTCCATAGTCTCACTCTGTGTTCCCATGAGTACAGAGAATAAAGACTTAGCTCTTTCTGTCAGGACACTCTCTCCAGCTGTGTTCACAGACAGCAAACACATAGGTGCTACACAGATTGTATCTGTAGCTGTGCAAGTGATGGGGTAAATGAACTCAGAGAAGACCCAGCCATTTCTATCAAATGGAACACCTAGTGTAAGCTACATTTTCTAATACTATTTATAAGACTTGTCCAAAATTGTAGTAGAGAAGAAGAGTGGAAGGTGAGAAAGGTAGCATAAATACTCCCCTAAACTCTCCACACAGCTTTTGTAAATAAACCTTCCTCAAATTATGCTACATTGAGTGTGCCCTGGGCCCTGTTGGAGTCCTCTCTGATAGAATAAACCTTGAATAAAAGTCAGTTTTAAAAGAACACTGATTTTTGTACATTTTATTACTAGTTATTTTTCAAAGGAGATCTACGTGAAATGGTACTTTTCTTACATTAGAATCTCCTGCTTTTATTGCTTCATTGTTTCTCGGCCTTTTGGCTGAGATCAAGTGTAAAATCTTCATCTTCCTTACCTTTCCCCAGCTATGCCTTTAGATTACTGGATGGCAGACATGTTGCCTCCCCACCATTGTCAGTTTTTTAGAGAAGTCTTTTAGTCTTCAGCCTCCTCTGTTGAATTTGGAACCAATTGAGAAATAGACATAGAGAATTCTGACAAGTCAAGGTTTCAACTTTACTGCTTATTGAGAAGGGGCTCCCCACTCCACCTAAAATTAAACAAATGTACCCACCCATTTGCATGATAAACAACCCCTGCTCTGTAGGATGAGTGAGACAGCACACACATGCTTTCTTGACAGGTCCTAGGGAGTCAATCTAAAGAACTTGAGCCCTGAAAATTCTATTCAAGTTTTCCATCTCATGAATCAAACAGTGTCCTACATCCTTGTTGCATGGTGGAGGAGGGATCTAAGAAGAAGGCAGGAAATTGTCTTCCAAACAATTTGGAAAAGAGAAATTTCTATTATATGGGATAACATAATTTAGTTCTTCTAGAACTAAAAATCTACAAAGAGGATTTCTTCCTCACAGAATCAATCTAGTAGAATCAAAGCTTCTTCTGGGTTGATTATGGATTCGCAGTGATATGACTATTGATATTTTAAAATGAAAAGCTTCTGCCCCATTCCAGGGCCCAAATGGTGGGGGAGAGGAAAGAAAATTATACTCTGGTTTGCTATCAAATTATTATTTGGGAGCCTTGCAACTAAGACCCTGTACTCTGGACTCCTCTTGATTAATTCAGTATTATTGTTTTTCACTAAGAATGAATGAATGGATAACATACTGAAATCCTTTTTAACTCAATAAACCTGATCAAATGTCTGATATATGCTAAGTTCTATGCTAAGTGGTAATACAGTAATAGAAGGCAGAGACCAAGTCCTGAAGTTGGACATAGACTCATGGGAAACAGAGGCAAAGAGGTACCTAAACACAAGGTGACAGTAACAAGTGAAAAGAAATAAATGGGCATTGAAGGTGAATATGCCAGATAGTAAAGTAAGCACTTTATGTGTATTATATGATTTAATCTTCATAGCCTGACAAAGTAGCTGATTTTTATTATCTCTATTTTACAGACGAGGAATTGGAACTTGCCCAAGGTAACAGAAAAAGGAACTTGTCCAAGGTAACAGACAAAGCGAGCTTTTGAACCCAAGTAATTTGACTAATACCCCGAGTTGCAGATTGACACAGAAACAGATGGAGGTAAGCATGAGTAACTATGGCTATGCAGAGAAGACCTAGACTACAAGGCTTAAAAGGATCCATTCAGGGGAGTCCATAACTTGTATCTACAGCCTCTGTCAGTGGATTACCTTGGTGAACACAGAACTTTCACTCATCCTACTGCAAGGTCCAAGAGAGTCTGCATCTCCTCTGAGACTCCCGTGGCCTCGTGCTCACTCCCTGCCTTCCTGGAGATAGGTCCAGGGACTGGGCTAGTGGACCCATGTTCCTCTTCCTTCAAAACACCCCCAGGAGCTAACTCAACGTCCCTTTATGAGGAATCCAGAAATGAATCTTCCCCATTTGCCAGTCTTTGCCACAAAGAACAGAGTTTGATGAGTAATCCCATATGCTTCTTGTCTACTGATAAACTTATGCGCATCTCCTGGCTGCTAAGTTGAGTCTGGGCTTTATGTGATTAAGTCAGTTTTATACACTTGCAAATCTTGGGTGTGCAGAGTGTTCTGCCAATGCTTTAGAAATGGAGTGGAAATCCTATGAGGAATTACATTCAAATCCCCCCATGGCCTGCATACAGAGTAAATGCTCTCTGTTCTGACACCTGCAAATGGGCAAATGTAGTTAGCATTTGCGTAAGGTATCTGTTGGCTCTCAGTTCAGCTTCCTGGAATCCATGTAGGCCAGGGCTGCTGATTATCTTCTCCAGGACCCACTTTGTGTTCTCACACTTTCCCTTAACACTAAAGTGAGAAGAGTGGGCTTTGCAGTCAGCAGGTTGAACACAGTGTGACCCTGTGACCACATAGGATTGTGGGCAGTGTTAGTGAGCAACAAAGTTAAGGGTGGTGCTCAATATGTGTTGGTTCCCAGTAAACAATTGGTCATTTGTTGTTTTTAAGATATCAAGCAATTGGCTGTTGTTGTGGTTATTAAGGGTTAAATAAGCAAATTTCTTTATCAGTTCTAAGTTTCTTGGTGGAGTCCTTAGGTTTTCCTAAATATAAGATCATGCTGTCTGCAAAGACAGACAATTTGACCTCCTCTTTTCCAGTTTAGATTCTCTTTATTCTTCTTTTGCCTAATTGTTCTAGCCAGGACTTCCAATATGATGTTGAATAAAAGTGGTGAAAGTAGGCATCCTTATCTTGTTCTAGAATGATCTTAGAGAAAAGGTTTTCAACTTTTCCCCATGCAGCATGATGTTAGTTGTGTGTTTGTCATATATGACCTTTATTATGTTGGGATACATTACTTCAATATCTATACCTAATCTGTTGAGAACTTCTACCATGAAGGGCTGTTGAATTTTATCATTTTTTTTTTTTCTGTGTATATTGTGATGTTTGAATGGGTTTTGTCCCCCCGTTCTGTTGATATGCTGAATCATAGTTGTTGATTGGCATATGTTGAATCATCCTTGCATCCCTGGGATAAATCCCACTTGATCACATTGTCTAAACTTTTTGATGTCTGTTGGATTAGGTTTGCTTGTATTTTGCTGAGGATTTTTTCATTTATGTTAATCAGGCTTAATAGCAAATAATCTGAAAAAAATCAAGAAAGCAATCCCATTACAATAGCTAAAAAACAAACAAACAAACAAAAAAAAACCCCTAAAAATAGATTTAAGCAAAGAGGTAAAAGATATCTATGATAAAAACCATAAAGCAGTCATGAAAAAAATTGAGGACACCAAAAAATAGAAACATATTCTATGTTCATGGATTAGAAGAATGATTTTGTTAAAAAATGTCCATACTATCCAAAGCAATGTATAGACAGTACAATCCCTATTAAAATACCTGCATTACTCTTCACAGAAATAGAAAAAAAAATTCTAAAATTTGTATGATACCACAAAAAACCCCAACTATCCAAAACAATCCTAAGCAAAAAGAACAAAGCTGGAGGCATTACACTACCTAACTTTAAAATATACTACAAAGCTATAGCAACCAAAACAGCATGGTTCTGGCATAAAAACAGACCTACAAAGCCATGGAACAAAATAGAGAACCCAAGAATAAATCCATGTATTTACAGCCAATTGATTTTTGACAATGACATTAAAACACACAATAGGATCAGGACAATCTCTTCAATATAGGGTACTGAAAAAACTGTTTATGCAATACAGAAGAATGAATTAGACCCCTATCTCTCACACTATACAAAACAACTCTATATAGATTAAAGACTTAAATGTAATACCCCAAAAATGTAATACTACTAGAAGAAACATAGGGGAACCACTTCAGGACATTGGTCTTGGCAAAGATTTTTTTAGATAAGACCTCAAAAGCACAGGCTATAAAACCAAGAATAGATAAATGTGACTATATCAAACTAAAAAGCCCTGCACAGCAAAGGAACCAACAACGTGAACAGACAACTTGCACAATTTGAGAAAATATGGGCAAACTCTCTACCCAACAGGGGACTAATAATCAGAATGTATAGGGAACTCAAACAACTCAAAAGCTATAATAATAATAATAATAATAATCCAACTTAAAATGGGCAAATGATCTAAAGAGACATTTCTCAAAAGAAGACATACAATTGGCCAATGGATAGATGAAAAATTATCAACATCACTAATCACCAGGGAAATGCAAATCAAAACTACTATGAGATATCATCTTACCTCAGTTAAAATGGCCATTAATAAAAGACAAAAAGTAGCAGTGCTAGTAAGGATACTGAGAAAGAGGAACTTTTATACATTGTTGGTGGGAATGTAATTAGTACAGCCATTATGGGAAACAGTATAGAGTTTCCTCAAAAATCTAAAATATAAATACCATGTAGTCAAGGAATCCTACTATTGGGCATATATGCCCAATATGGAAACATATTGGGCAGGCAGAGACCAAGATATGGAAACAACCCAAGTGTCCATCAAAGGATGCATAGATAAAGAAAATGTGGTACAAATACACAATTGAATATTATTCAGCCATAAAAATAAGAATGAAATCTTTCATTGACAACAATATGGATGAGCTTGGAGAATGTTAAGTGAAATAAACCAGGTACAGAAAGACAAATACCACATGTTCTCAGTCATATGCAAGAACTGAAAAAGTTGGCCTGGTTAGAGTAAAGAGTAGGTAGTGATTACCAGAGGATGGGGAGGGCAGCAGAGAAGGGAGGATACAGAGAGTTGTTAACAAGTACAAAATTACAGTTAGAGAGGAGAAATAAATCCTAGTGTTCTATAGCACAACAGGGTGACTATTGTGAACAATAATTTATTGTATATTTCAAAAATAACTAGAGGGGGGATTTTTTTAATGTTCTCAGAACAAAGAAACGAGAAAATTGATTTGATCATTACACCTTGTATACCTGTATCAAAATATCACCTGTACCCCATAAATATGTAGACTTATTGTGTATTAGTTAAAAATAAATTCAAAAGGAGTGTTAAGAATATTTATAAAATGTTCTAAATTAAAGACAGAGCCTTATCCTGTGGAATCCTCAGAAGCCTGCCTTCCCCAGTCTTTCATTTCTCCACCGTTGTAGGACAGGCTAGTAGGGACCAGGGTCTCTGGGGCCAAGGTCGACATGGATGTTGTTGATGTAAGCTCCATATCCCAAACATGTTGCTTTTTGTTCAGGAGTTTACCAAAATCATTTTTTAGAGTTACTTCTAGGTTCAAAAGCTAATGAATCCAAGGATTCCCACCTGCTTTGTAAAGTAGCTTTTCAGCTGCTGCCCTGGAGATCTAGTTTTCCAGAATTGCACCAACCTGTCTCTGTTCACCCTACCGGCACCCAGCATGATTTCATACACCTGTCTTTGGTTCTCTGCAGGAACGAACTTCTTGACAAGTACAGATACCTGTATAAAGAGCCATTCACACATCTCTCTTCTAATGTTTTCAGAGTTTCGGGAGAAATGGAAAGTCTCTACACATTAGATTCTCTTCTTACTGAATCTGTACTCTATTCTTGGTGCCTAGAGCCCCAAGGACAGTGTAACAGAGCCACCAAATGTGTATTTCAATGGTTCACAATCTGAGTTCTCTCCAAGACCAGCAGTGTGACTTCTTCAATCATCCATCCTCATTTAAATAAGGGGTGATAATGATTTCTACATCATAAAGTTTTTATGGGATTTAAACAAAACAATTAGTATAAAGAACAGGGTACGGCATCTAACTCACAACACTCCTCAATAAATGGAATATGAGGCTCTGCACCAGTGGCTCAAGCGGCTAAGGTGCCAGCCATATTCGCCTGAGCTGGTGGGTTTGCATCCAGCCTGGGGCCCGCCAAACAACAATGAGGGCTGCAACCAAAAAATAGCCAGGCATTGTGGTGGGTGCCTGCAGTCCCAGCTACTTGGGAGGCAGAGGCAGGAGAATCACTTGAGCCCAGGAGTTGGAGGTGGCTGTGAGCTATGCTACCATGGCACTCTACTACCCAGGGTGACAGCTTGAGGCTTTGTCTCAAAAAAAAAAAAAAAAAAAAAAAAAAAGGAATATGAGTATTAGCATACGCTTTACCAAATAAAATTGAAATTAGAATTAGGATGAGTATCAATAGTAGTACCCATCTTTGCATATATTCTTTGCCTCCATTTGTATTGGCCTTTCCCCCTGGATCCTTGATAGACACCAAATTATCCTTCAGAATCCAATTCAAATGACATCTCTTCTGGGATACCTCTCCTGCTCTCCCAGATAAAGTATATCCATTCTCCTAGCATCTTTTTTTTTTTTTTTTTTTTTTTTTTGGTAGTTTCTGGTCGGGGCTGGGTTTGAACCTGCCACCTCCAGCATATGGGGCTAACACCCTACTCCTTTGAGCCACAGGTGCCACCCTCTCCTAGCATCTTTTAATCTTTCTCCACTGTAACGCTTATCCCTCCAAATGCGTTCATGTGGCCCTTCGCCTGCTACACTGCCCTTCCTGAGAATGTGCATGGGTCCAAGTCATGCCCACACCACTTGTCAGAGAACCTGACAGAGCTAGCTCTTCTTAAATACTCTAATTTGAAGGAAACTGCAAAGGTTGCCTCCGTGAGTGCCCAGAGGTCTGAGATTAGCAGAAGAAAATCAAGGTGGAACCCTCCAACCCAGCTGCATTGTATAAGTTATAGACAGTGTTTCTTTCATAGGAGGTTGGCCAAGTGTGCTGGCTTGAGAGGGTGGGTGGGGGCATTGAGGAAGTTTCTGTGAATGATAACCATGTCTCTGCCTGCCCAGAATGATAGGAGCTAGAGTCAGCATTTCTGCCTTGTCATGCTATCAGATGCAGTGAAGACACTTGGGCCTGTGACAGGCAGTGTGGAAAGGAGACACATCACTTTTAAGTTGTTGGCATTGCTTTATTTATTTGCTTTATAAGGAGAGTTGAACACTCTGCTGGTTCTGCTCCTTCCCTTTTATTTATGAAGGGCTCCTTTCTTCCTGGTATTTATTGCTGTGAGTCACTTCTCTGTGGGCCAGATGGAGGATACAGAAGCTCCTGCTGCCTACGAAGAAACATGAGGCTTAGGGAGGGGGATCAGGCTGGGAGTGAGGGGAAGGGGGGAAGCTGGGTTGGGGAGCCAGATTTATTTCTAAATGGGATTAAGCTCTCAGTCTCCTCCCTCCAGTCTCATGAGGTTTGATCAATTCTCTAGAGATGGTTATTCTCATGTGTTTTCCCTCTTGCTCTTTGAGGCCATCTGTAAATTTGCAGGAGAAATTTAATCCGTATGGGCTCATTCATTAAAGTCATTAAGCTGTTGTTTAATGAGAACAATTTTGTGGCTGCAAATTCTTCAAAGTTTACTCCTGGCAGGCACGATTTCCTGTTTGTGAAGCACTTGGGCACTCAGGTCTGAGATGCTTGTTCTTCAGGCCTCCTGTTCTTGCAATGAAGGCTTATATCCATTCCAGAGAGGGCTAAAAAGGCTGTGTCTCCAGGCTACCACATGTAACACCGGCACCATATTTATCCTTCTAAGTCAAGATGACCACATCCATAAGGCCTGGAAGCTTTGAGACTTCCAGAAGTCATGATTTTCTGGACTTAGTAGATAGATGTCACATTATTTCCATGAAGCCTGCTGCAATAGTTGGACTGGATAAGATTTTTTCCTTGATCTGATTCTCTTTCTACCTCTGTGATATCACTATATCTTTTCTTTCTTTTATAAATGGACTTATATGCTCTACTAACTTTTAGACAGTGCTCAGAGCACAGGCTTTGGGGTCAGGGAGGCCAGGGAAGCCTCAAGTTGAGGGGTTTACTACCTTGGAAAACTCAACAAAGATCTCTGAGCCTTGGTTTCCTATTTTACTTCTAAAACCATTTAAAACTGTATAATGTGAAATAGGCATATAAAAATGTATAAAACATGAATGCATTCTTTTTTTTTTTTTTTTCTTTTGAGACAATGTTTCACTTTGGCACCCTTGGTAGAGTGTAATGGCATCATAGCTCATAGCAACCTCAAATTCCTGGACTTAAGCAATTCTCTCGCCTCAACCTCTTGAGTTGCTGGGACTACAGGAGCCCACTACAATAACTGGCTATTTTTAGAGATGGGGTCTCGCTCTTGCCCAGGCTGGTCTCAAACTCCTGAGCTTGGGTGATCTGCCCACCTCAGCCTTCCAGAGTCCTAGGACTATAGGCCACCCCACCCAGCCCTGGATTCTTAGAAATGCACTCAGGCCACTACCAATCAGGGCATGGTAATAAATTTTGCGGGGACCTTAGAAACCTTTCCTGTACTCCTTATACTTCTCACTCTACCCCTCTTACCTAAATGTAACCACAATTCTGAATTATGTGCTAACAAATTCTTTGCATTTCTTTAGTTTTCCACCTACATATCTCGAAAGTATCATTTGTTTTACCTGTTTGGAATCCAGCTACATGAAACTCTTGTAGTATGTGTTCTTTTGTGCAGGGATTCTTTTCCTCTACTATGTTGTGTGATTCAGACGCTGTATTGTAGCTATAATCCATTAATTTTGTGATTGTGTAGTATTCCATTGTATGAATATGCCACAATTGATGTGGACGTTCTACTCGTGACAGACATTTGGGTTGCAGTGGACATTTGTGTTTTGTCCATTTGCAGCATGGACTGTCTTGTCCATGTCTCTTGGATTATGCGTGCATGCATTTATGAATTTGGGGGTTGAAGATTTGTAACAAATCTTCAATTTTGTTACATAACACCAGAGTGTTTCCAAACTGTGTTAATTTATAATCCTACCAGCAGTATTAGAATTCCTGCTGCTTTCATGTCCATCAACATTTGATTTTGTCCACTTTTCGAGTTTAGTCATTCTAGTATGTGGGTGATATTTCATTTTTGGGGTTTTTTTTGTTTGTTTCTGTTTTGTTTTTTTTAGAGACAGAGTCTCACTTTGTCACCCTTGGTAGAGTGCTGTCGCATCACAGTTCACAGCAACCTCTAGCTCGTGGGCTTAGGTGATTCTCTTTTCTCAGCCTCCCAAGAAGCTGGGACCACAGCTGCCATAACAGCCAGCTATTTTTTTGTTGCAGTTTTGGCCGGGGTCAGGTTTGAACCCACCACCCTCAGTATATAGGGCTGGCGCCCTACTCACTGAGCCACAGGCACTTTTGCCTTTATTTTGGTTTTAATTTGCCTTTTAATGTGTGTACCATTCCATATGTTTATGAATTATTTGTATTTTCTCTTTTGCAAAAGACTTGCTACAGTTTCTTTTCCATTTTTCTTTTCTTCTCTATCTTGCTTTTTTTCCCTTGCCCCTTTTTCTGCTAGATTAGCTATTTTTTTTATTATTATTATAGATAAAAATATGCACCATAGATGTGGCCCAACCCATCACCCTCCCTCCACCCAAACCTCCCCCCTCCCTTCCCCTTCCTTGGTCCTTTCCTCATAGTCTTGTGGTATAGTTGGGTTATA